>JAMKCH010006267.1:0-51037 GCA_023653785.1 Ophioderma brevispina
GGTTTTTTCGCAATAGCCACATACGCAACTAGGGAGGGACTGGACCCTCACCCAAGCAGACCGTAACAGAAGTGCAGCCTTGAGATTGTGGTTGTGGAGGGCGTATGCTTGAATTCAGGGACTGAGAAGAGGACAAGCTCCAGTGTGCTTCAGGAGGTTGGGGTGACAAAACGCTCGGTACAGAACCTCTGCATCCAGACTTTAAGCAGTTTGGTCATGTATCAATGCGTGGGGGAAAAACTTGGAGAAGGTGATTATGCAAGGAATGGTGAAGGGAAAAGAAGAAGGGGCAGACAAGAGCTAGATGGATCGACCAAATCAAGGTTGTTACAGGACACCCTCTTCGACTGTGCTTTTCTCTTGCTGTCAGCCATGACAGGGAGCCGAACCCAACCCAACCAAGGGACAGGAGGAATTTGAGATTTTTGTGGATACCAAATTTCTCTCACTGTGATTGATCGGTGGTGGTAGATCTCGTACGAGAACCGTTGCGAAGGTTAATATAAGTTAAAGAGCGAAACCAGAACAATGTTTTGAACTTGGCCTGCTCTGTACCGTCTCCACAGGAAAAGCATGCGGTCGTGCACTACAGAAAATACAAAATCAACACTTATATATTATTACAAAACAAGGCCGGTTATTCGGTTTATTCACCAGGTGTGATCTAACACGGCATTGGTAAGAGTTCCAAATATGCAAAATCAAGGTTCGAAAAAAGGAGGTACTTCTTACTGGAAATGTCATCGCTTCTCTTACAAAAATATTAAACGTGTTATTTGAAACTCAACTTACTTTTGATACTGCAAAATATAATTCTGATCACAGCATGGGGAAAACATAACTGCATTTCTATTCAATATACACATAACGACAAACTAAGTTTCTATTTGGCCATCCAACCTTGTCTAAGAGATTTGCGCAAAGTGGATTACGAGTTCCTTGACATCTCGGCCAACCATGGTATTAATCTTTTATCATTAACAGCTTCATTTTCAAGACATTGAACTGAATTAATCAGTTTCCAGTAAGCCGATCTGTGCAGTACCTTGCTAGTAACGTTATTCCATGGCCCACAATGTGTTTTATAGTGGAGGACACAAGGCCCGTCTCGAATATGGCCAAGGATTGAATACCCACCCCATGAAAATATACTAGTGTGCAGGGTTTATTCCGTAAGATTACCGAAACGGTTAACATATCACAACGGTTAAAGGGCCATTCTTCGGTCACGTGTGACCAAAAATGGGAAATTTCGATTTTCAAACCCATGTGTTTTGCCAAGATAACCAATCTTTTATAATTTTTCGGTATCATTGTGTACCCAGTCCAACCCTAACCAAAATCATGTTTCAATTTCGCCAGATTGTTATTTTGTCTGAGGGGCAAGTAAAGTTCGGTCACGTTTGCGACCCTCAGACAAAACGGGGTTTTTAGTTTTAGATTGAAACTTAACTGTAAAATTCGTGATTATTTAAGTACTCACAGTCTATTCTTATTTCAGGAAAGACATTGGTACATTGTCATTAGAACAATGTTGGTAATAAAAGTAACAAGCAAACTTGACTTGGTAATTAACAAATTTAATCAGTAAGTACGTCACGTGTTGTTGACATTGGTGGTAGGTGCTGATGAATTCCCTTTACTTATAACACAAAATGGTGAACCATTGGATAGTGGGCACCAAAAACGCGAAAGTTTGTATGTAATAAAATCTGTGGATTATATATTCTCAACTATTTCACACACCTTCATTACCATGTAATCAGTAAAACTGCAAAGAGCAATTTCTATTCCTGTATGCAGATTTCCTGGGTGAAATAGGCAAGTATGCTAAATTTGGCAACTCACCCCGAAACTTTTAAAAGGCACATGGAAATCAAGTTTAAGCCAATCTTTATTAAAATTAATTGTTGTTTCCTTGTTCAAACGTGGACCATATTCATATTTACCGAAGATAAAAGTTAACCCTGCCTAGCTCTTCAATATGACCAGAAATGTATGTCCTCCAAATACTAAAATGGGAGTGCCGGTCAAGTGTGTGACAGCAGTTAGCACATCAATAACTTGAAAGAAGAAAGATCTAAACCATTATTTTGTATAAGGGAAGGTACATAAAAACTGGCTTTGACATGAAATAGGATTTGTATTTTCTTTGTCTTGTTGGTCACGTGTGTAACATACCAAAGTCATTACAATTCTTTGGTAATTGTCTATTCCATATAAATTTGTATTTGGTAAC
This sequence comes from Ophioderma brevispina, assembly GCA_023653785.1. Taxonomy (NCBI): domain Eukaryota; kingdom Metazoa; phylum Echinodermata; class Ophiuroidea; order Amphilepidida; family Ophiodermatidae; genus Ophioderma; species Ophioderma brevispina. The sequence goes on from JAMKCH010006267.1 coordinate 2,240, forward strand.
ATAATTTTGTAAATTGAAGTCCATGTGATATCTGGCAGTATTTCAAACAAAAGTAAAGCTATTTCAATATAAAATATAAAGAAGCAAAATGATGTACTAATCTCACTTTTTTATCCCGATTTTGCGGTTTTGTGTGGGTATGGGGCAAATGCTTGTTCCCACGGTCCATAGACAACTGTGCGGTAATTATGCCGTTTACGGGCAGAAAAACAAAATTGCGATTTTCTTACAGATGCGATTTGAATTTGCAAGTAGATTAGGTAACATGTGGATTACTAAGGCAACGGTTCAGCTGAGATAAAAATCTTTTTTTAGGTAAATCGGGGGACGAGGGTGTGGATCACGAAAGCCCCTTGAAAAATCCTTTCGAATGTTAGGATGTATTTAACTGAAAAAAGTGTGTCAGCAACGTGGGTGTTAGGAAACACCCATGGATCAAGCCGAACAGTATAATACGAACAGCCTATACAAGCGCCTTGGTAGGGGTAGAAATTAAAACTGAAGCACACAAAGTAACAGGAAGAAACCAGACTATACTACCATACTTCGGAAAAGAAGATCAATTCATGCGTGTAAATAACCCCAACGAAAAAAAAAAAAACCAAAAAGTGATTAAAACCTAATCAAAATTCGTTTGTTTCCTTGCATTCTTACGTCAGTATTGGATTTTCAGGGTAATATGACTAGCTTTCAGATAACTCCATTATTTTACCGTTTCTGAAAATATTCCGGTGACTTTTATTAATGCTTATTAATTTTGAATTACATACATTACCTAATCTGAACACATCATACCTAAATGTGTTTTCCGAGAAGTGATACGGATAGTGCCCGGGGGGCCACTTGTATTCAAAGTGGGTATGATGCGTGAACAAGAAAACGCGTAAAAAAAAAGGGTCTCTTTTTTCCACAGGCGATGTACGCGCGTTACCTGATAGGGTGTCAAAAACAGAAAAAATATGGAAAAAAGGGTAGTTTTTTTCGTAAACCGAAATTGTGATGTACGGCGAGATCAAAATCATCAAAAATATTGTTTATTTTAATTTTGGAAGTAACAGCAACATGAGCAAGCCAGATAATAAGGGTATATTTCACAAAATGCATTACTTACAGTTTAAGGGTAGCAAAAATGAAAAAAAGACTTGTTTATGGTGAGCAAAACACAAAAAAATGCGTTTAGGGTTATGGGTTTTTAGTCGGTGGAAATACTCGTTTAGGTTGCATTTGAAGTCCATGTTAACGCATCATTATCCACCTTGAATCCCAACTGGCCCCGGGGATAGTGGAATGGAACCATAAAGGATTTATGAGTCAGTGCTGTCGTACGTCAAGTTGCAGTCGTATTTTGTAATGCCAATGACAGATTACTATAAGTATAAATTGCTTATGTTTGATCTACTTCCGGTTCTCCGTATATGAATTCTATTTATGGCTGTTAGCGGTTTCCCGTTTCGATTGCAATGATGCGCATGGACAGCTTTGTGTTAACTAACACCCATGCATGTACACGGAAATTTATCAGTACTTCAATCCTTCCATTACAAACCGGTCGAAGAAGCTAAGAAGTGATTTATCGTAATAGTAATCGCAGAATCATGGCCAATATTTGCCCAGTTGTCCAAGAAAAATTGCGATGCATATTGGAAATATAAGAGTTTTGATTGTTTCCAGTTCAGGTGATGTGAAAAAGGAAAACAGTCCTGCCGTATCATGCCGTATTGAGAATTTTTGTCTGCTGTAATAACATTAATATTTAGGTTAGTGTGGGCATGCTTTTAGTTCTCAGTGCATTGGCAAAATCATGCACTTGCATTAGTCGTCAAACTGAGCGCGCGTGCATTGAATTTTGCCATGCCCTCGAAGCTAAAAATATGCAGACATTAATTAACCCCTATGCCCAGGAACAGTAAAAATTACTTTACTCAATGTTGATTAAAAGAGAACAACTCTTTCTGTTGATCAACTAATTGGTCAAGCCTTACGCCTTCGAATGTATAGACATTTTAATAGAAGTTGACTTTGCACAGTTGTTTAAGTTTCTTGTATTATGAAAAAAAACCCAGAACAAAATAGAGTGAATCAATCTTTGACACCTCATTAGGGCCCCACAGCTAGCAAAATCTCTTAATTTTGAAAATTAATACTCCGCTTTGGTAGGTCCTCATCTTTGACACGATTTTATCATACAATGGTGACCCAATTAAACATTACCCAAAATGAACAGTGAATATTCCACTTTTTAAGTTGATATCCCTTTGATTTATTTTATCATAAAGATTGGGTAATTGACATCTTGCCTGAAAAAAATTGATTGGTTGAATAATTCTCAAGATATGGCCACTGAACAAAAAACACAGCAAAGAAGACTGTCACCGGAGCATCATTTTTCTTAGGCAAGGAAATCCCCAATTCCCAACGAGCAGATCGTGTCCTACCCCCCTCCCCCAATAAACAAACATAAACTGGGTATTGAATCACTGCATGCTTATTATTTCAGATTTGAAAAGCCGGGTTGTCAAAACAATTTAGTGTAACTTATCCATTCCCATCATGAATACCCATGTCCTGCATTGTGCATGAAACCTCAATGAAACTTTGACAGAAGCGTTTTTTAGAATAAATTTTGTAAAGTTACTAGAAAAATGATAAATCACGCTTTACGACATTACTATCCCGGAAATGAAATATAGCGATTCCTGAATGAATGCGAATTTTAAGTGGTCCTTTTCTCAAAATTCATGTTGTCTTCTTCTATCATATGTTTTCCTTTTCTCTGACTGGACGTAATCCGTCTGATTTACCCTATACCTCAAGAAACCACTCAAGTTGAAACGTGACACACTTTAACCCTAATTTCCCCCTGTGCATTGTTTGCTTATAAATGACTTCTGACCAGTCGCGAATGACAATATCTGCTTCACTATCATTTTCCGCATTACACTATTACCACACAATGAGTAATGGGATATTGTTTATATCAATTTGTCAAAGAAACTGGCAATTCCGGCTACCACGTGGAAATGGCTGCTGCTTGCAGAGCTTTCGTTGATTTGTAATGCCAGGTTGCCCTACTTGAGTATCACACCACGCAATGATGATGGGGTGTAAGAGGAGAAGAGTGTTTTTCTAAATTAGATTACGACAACGACTACAGATGTGGTAAAAGAACAGCTGCTACCATTGCCTCAAATCATATGACAGCAGATAAAGTAGCAGTGAATGTTTTGGCCATCTCAGGAGAAGCACAAGTAACCACAGGATAAACACTCAAATGGATATGGACTGTTAGTTCGCATTGCTTGTTAGTTCAGCTATTTCTTACGGATTGTTTCTGATTACTCTCCGGAATAAAATATAGCATTCTAATTAGTGAATTTTGTGTCATTGCTCATAATCTTTATTTAATTGAATGGTATTCCGGTATGTCTTTTCCTTGCAGATACGTGATCCATGAAGAGGGACTCATTACTCCAAGGCTGGGTTTTCGATCCGCTGCGGCCAATGTGTCGTTTACTTGGACCTAGACCTTCACGCTTTGCGTCGCTACTAGGTGCATTTGGTATGAGCTGACGTATCTAGTGGCAGCGAAATAATAAAAAGCGCTTGATATATCTGTGAAAGGCGCTATATAAATTCGATATTTATTTATTTATCCTCTGAATACCTATATCTGATCAAATCAATCAAGTAAAACGTGACACACTGCCATATTTTGTGGCGCATTGTTTGCTTTTTAAATGAATGAGCTACAATTACACGCGCATTTCAATATCCGCCTTTTGAACTACAACATCATTTTGAATTACAACTACTTTATCAGTTGTAGAATATCAACTTGCAAAGAAACTGTTAGATTGCCGTATGGAATGGGCTACAAAGCTTTCATTAAATTTGAATGCCACGCTGCCTTAGTATTACAACAAGCAGCGATGACAGGGTGTCTCTAATATTTCCGCTATAGCGCTATTTCAATCGCCATCGCTGGTGTTTTTGCAACTCCCTAGTCATTATTGCAGTGTGCCGAATTCGGACACTAGATAGTGTCACGGACAAGTTTATCTGCAGCCTTGCCTTTTCGGACTTGTTCGTGGGCGCGATCATCATGCCCTTTGCAATTGCCACCCAGATGTTGGATGGTGCGTGGGTTTTCGGTGAGAAATTCTGTTCACTGTGGTCAAGTCTTGATATCCTGTGCTGCACCGCATCAATAATGAATCTGTGTGCAATTAGTTTTGACCGATATATCGCTATTATGAAACCGCTTTCTTACACGGTTACGATGACACGTCGTAAAGGGTTCGTTATTATTGGCCTTGTCTGGATGTTGTCAACACTCCTGGCATTATCCCAATTACTGTGGAAACGTTTAAAGGTGCCACGAGAGATTTTAAGGCACCGAAATATAGTGTCATAATAGTAATTTCATATAGATTAGACATTCAATAGATTTCTCACGCGTGTATTTCGCTACCGAAATGTTCCTTAAAAGAGAGAACAAAAGGCAATTTTGATTTGCTTATATTTCAATGTAAAACATAGGCTGAATTTTGTATTTGCTCCTATACGAACTTAGAAATTCACAATTTTGGTACCAAAAAAAATATTTTAAGATTTGGAATCTTCAGATGGGGATATTTTTGATGGAAAGCTTTACATCAGGCCAAAAAAATCAGTACTTCTATTTTTTTAGGGACACCTGATATGTGAAATTCTTGTTGACCTTTAATTGAAGAAAAGGAAGATCAGAAGAAAAAAATATGGTATACGTGCTGGGCATAGCATTTCGATCTACACCTACCCTGTTGGATTGTCATACCAATGCTCGTCCCGGTCGTTATATGTAGGAAAATTCCGGTGGCATGAGCAAGATCGGAAAGTGGACGACTGAGCAAGAGCGTCTTTCTAACATAGATTACGACAACCAATCAGATGTTCTAAAGAACATGATCTGCTCCACGCGTCAAAATCATCCTGACAGCAAAGACAAAGTTGAATGGAAGTTTTGCCATCCCAAGAGAAGCACAATGTACCACAGGATAAAACACGCAGAGGCTATGGACTGTCAGTTCGCATGTGAAGTCAGTGCAGCTAGTTCTGCCCAAGTAGCAGGTCAAGTTCATAAAACATGATTCTGAAACAATGTCCTTGAAAATACACATCAGTTCAAAGGTCAACAAGCCTCAAAAATCGACATTCTCAGTCAGAACTAAAATAATACAGAAAACGACGCAAAGAATGGAAGATTGTTAAGACAGTTGTGTTGGGGGTTGGTGTAGTCTTTGTATGTTGGTTGACATTTCCGTGACATTCATCCTGGAGGCATTCTGTCGGACCTGCTATCTCCCTTTACCTATGATGTCTGTGTTTTTATGGTTGGATACTGTAAATTCCAAATCGTAAATTCCTGTAATAGACGGGTGGATGAAATAGTCTTACCGAAAGGCTTTCAGAAGAGTTTTATGCGATTGATTACTGTGTAGACAATATCACTAATTACCATTACCCTGTTTTGGTGATCTTATTTAAGTTAGTTTAATGATCAGAAGATGTTGCTCTTATGCCGTTTGGGATTCTGTTAAGTGCAAGGGTCTGGAATTTATACATCATTGTACTAATAACCAGTTGTTTGAGAATAGATAATTACAAAGAGTTATCTTATACACGTGAGAGGGAAAAGGAAAGCGACCTTTAGTTCTCTCCTGATTTATTGGCGCAAATCTTGGTGCAAAGGTCAAGCTCCTACTGATGAGTGCTATCGTAATCATAATCCATTAGATGCATTACTCATAATTTTTCGTCAATTAGCCAATATTTCTTTTCAGTCGGTCAACCAGAGTGCTGTATATAAGCTATTAAGTTCATTACAGATAATAATTAACACCAAAATTAACATCCAATAAATACACGATGACTTTTAATTCTTCGGCGTCTGCAACACTTGTGAAAAGAGTGGAATTTATCAAATATACTCTTCCTTAGATAATGGGCGTTTGTTGATATTCAATTGACTTTAGGGCAAAACGCGTCAACTACGCACTTATCCAAAGCATATGCCACATTTTATATGAAACACACGCCGCCATTTTTTTCGATGTTTTGTTTTATTAGATTTGATATCGTAGGGGCTTTGTTAACTACCTCAAAGTATAGCGGTACAGATCAACATTTCCTGATATTAATAGAAACAAAAGAAACCATAAACAAAAGAACGTGCCTGGAGAATGTGTATGTCTAAAGACAACTAATAGTGTGGTTTGGTAGGCATGAAAACGTTCCCGTAGGATTTGGTGCTAAGGTTGATTTCTTGCTGTTTTTCTTCAATAGGGGACAGTCAGAAATGATGGGGTGCAGAATTTTCGGACTGCTGCCCCCTTCCTCAATCAATTTTAGCATGAAAAATCATACGGAGAACATTAAGTGGTTTTTTTTTTTTTTTTCCCCCCCTGCAGATGCATGCAGGGAAAAACATTCATACAAAACCTAGGAGATCCCTCAAAGTTAGTCACATGTTCCTTGCATGACAAATCGTCATTATAGGCCAAACTGTAAAAGTCCATGACGAGACGTTTCACTGGTCGTAAGATATTGGTAACATGGATGTGCCCATCATCCCTTTTATTTCGCTCTTCTAATTGCTAATAAGTTATGTAATAAGGGCCATGTGGGACATTCAAATGGAACCCAAAGTTATAGTTATTTCGCTTATTGTATTGTAACTATCCTACTTAACCACCCTGGGGTAGTAACCACCCCGGGGTGGTTACCCACCCCCAGTGACCTTTGCTCCAGTGCGCTAAAAATGCCAAAATCTTAAAAAGCTTCTGATGTATGGCTCTGGAAACGGAGACGTTGTGGATAGTTGACCGTTTTCTAACGTAAGATAAAATTACTCACAGGTTCGTGAAACTGTAGAACGAAAGGCAATGAAGCCGACAGTTGGTGATATTAAAAGCCTTCCCTTTTTACCTTTTTAATACCGATAGCATACGTGGAGATAATGGCTAAAAAATTAGCCCTATCTTATTTTCGTGTTTTTTTATAATCTTCTACCTATCTCTGCCTATAACCCCTAACCCTAGCGAGTGAAAAGTGAAGTTACACAATGTTAATAAAACTGGAAAACGCAACCTGTTTTGTAAAGGAAAGTATGCGGCCTGTGATAAACCAGCGCACTGTTACCATGCCGTAGTGACTGGAGAGAAATTGGCTCGCGAAACGGAGATGTTTTGCGACATTTTCAGACCGATTTCTAGCGGAAGGTTAAAATAAAACCCAGGTTAGTAAAATGTGGAAGGTAAGGCATTCAAAACGACAGGTGTTGATATTAAAGTGGCTTTCATTTTACATTACTAGACTTGAATGCCCAAGCGAGAGAAAATGACATCAAAATTAGGATGCTTGTCATGTGAGCATCACATTTCTTTATACTACCTTAACCTAATCTTAGCTTAATATTGCATCGACGTATTCTAGTGTCAAGACTTCAATGAAGGATTATAGAGCTTTATTCCGTTAGCGCTATAATCCCTTCATTGGAGATTGCATTCGCCTAGGTATTGCAATATATTACACCCTAACCCTAGCCCAGCCCAACGCCAAACACAAACCTGAGGATGGTATTGTAGTCCAAATTTAACCCCGGGTTTAAGTCAGGGTGCTGTAATAGGTGAGCAAAGTCCTTAGGATGGACCTGTATGCGGAATAGCCTTATCTGGATCCTAGCCTTTGTGATCATGCTTGTTGAAAGTAAAACCAAAGAAAATGGCAGATTGTCTGGTAAGAAATTGTAAAATTAATAGATAATCGTCATTCGTAAGCAAAGCAGGGAATGCAAAGTGTATCCATTTATCTCTGATTTACTCCAGCGGTAGAACCATACACCTGCAAATCAGTCTGCAACGAAATGTTTTGATGGTTTCTAGGGCAACCTTCTGATTCCAAATTTTGATGTTTGCAAAACTTTTGCATTGGTGCGCAATTTTGAGATATTGAAGGGGGTAAACATCCACAGGTGGTCAAATTTGTAAACGTTTCATACTTAATGAAATGGTTTATAGCCATGTTCATCTGCTTCTAAGAGAATTACAAAAAGGTATCGTTTGCCATAGCCTAGGACAATACTTGTAACACATAGAGTATGCTTAAAATGGCTCAAGTCACCACCCTGGGGTAAAACAATTTTATAATGCACAGATTTCTCACTCCTAGAATGGGCCTCCATTCTTCTGCTATATATAGTAATGTAAACTACCCACATGTTATATTATTTGTTGTAACCTTGAGAATATAATTAAGGGGAAATGGTATTATGGCCTACAGGGTATATGGGGATCATCACTCTGCCCTCTGTTAGATTCTTTGAGTTATTAACATAAAGTAATGTCATTTCCTGTTGTAACATTCCCATACAAACATTTTGAAACAATTTAAAGCAATCGTATCATATAATTTTTTAATTTAAACATTAAATATTACATGTGTTATCACCTCTCCGATTTAATGCAAACACAAAATGGTGTAGATACGATGTCGCACTGGCAATATTTTACGTTCATTGGTCATCTATCTCGCTCTATTCGGTGCTTTACGGCGTTAGAAATATGCAGAGGCTTCGACTAAACACGGACTTAACAACCCCCAGAAATGTAAACTCCGCAACCCAACAACCCACTATGATGTCAATGACGTCACTGGAATCGCATTGCAGGAGTCTCTGATTATCGCGCGCTGGCTCATCATTGGGGGATTTCATCATAACATCATTCATCGGTGTGTTTACGAGAAACGAACGACGGACGTCAATTCTTATTATTTCACAGTGTCGTTCAATTCACTGTTCATTTCTAACTGTTCAATAGGATAGGTGGGTTTCATTGGGGCAGGCCAGGTGTCCCCAGACATGTTGCTGAGTTGGGCCGGGTCAAAATATTCCTCCTTACCCTTTAGATGTTGCGATTTCTATTTTTGCAGTTCTCATGGGGGGAGGGAAGGTCGGATTTTGTTTTTATCCTCCCGTCGGAAAATGTACACTCTATATAATGTCGCAGAAACAATGTTATATAGATTATATGGTGTTAAGAGGTGCTCATGATAACGGTCATGTTTCTTGCATAACTGTGCACAAAAAAAAACGGTTTACACTCAAAAGGCCACAACCTAAAACGAATTCTTGATGACGTTATCTCAAAGAAAAATGAATGCGATCAACTATGACAAAATCAGTCTTATCAAGGATTTGAGCAAATTGGGGGTGCGGTATGAGCCAGATCCTGTCAATACATTGGGTATACATTGTGTTGCATGAGAGCGCCTAGTCTCGTTGGCGTTTGTATACGTTCGTTTGCTCAGACCTCGTGAGTCAATAAGCTGGGGTAGGACCCGATATACATGAGAGAGACTACTTTGAAAAATAACGTGCGCAAGCAGTCTAGGGATTTTGAAATGGCCGCGAAAATTAGAATTTCAAATGCATTTTTTTTCTCCAATTTCGTCTACGAACTAAAGTTCGCAGAACAAAAATTCCTTTAAAGATGTCTTCTGCCGTTGGTAAAAATTGAATAATTCTCAAGCGGGTTTTGGAAGGAATCAATTAGGCATATTATTGCCGATTGTCGTGATTTTTTGGTTTTCCATAGAGCTCCACAGAGCGTGGCAACCTCCAAAATCCAACTCTAATATGCGAACAAAAGATCGGTCGGCCTCCCCCCTGGCAGTTCTGAAGAATATAATAAAATCAAAAATAAAATCATAATTATGAAAAAGGAAACACATTCAATCATTGGTCCCTGGTATTCATTTGAATTTGAAACTGATGTGATATTTATTTTTAATTATATAAATGCCTACATTTTCTTTTCATGCATCAAAAATGGAAACTCCGATTGAAATTGCATTAAACAAACGGAAACTAAATTTAAACATAATAAAGTGCCCGTCTTCCAATTAAATCAACACCTGAGACGGAACTCTTGTTGTCATTAAAGCGGCACTGTCACTTTCACAAATCATAAAATTTCTCTTTTCTTGTCTAAATTTCTCTCATTTGCCTCTCAAAGATAGTCTAGGCGATTGGAAGAATAGGATAGGCCATTTTCAACAAACATAAAAAAAACATCTCAAAACATATTGTGGACATTTATAAGAGGTTTAAAGAAGGAATATCGCAGGTATTTGGTCGGCTCACATTGTAAGTTTTTCCATAACTTAATCAACGAATGTGTATATTTACATGATATCATAGACTCGTACCGCTTGATATTAAAACCACAAGGTCAGCAGACCGGTCAAGCAGGGTGCATGGCCGTGGGAAACAATGCATAAGCGTCTCCGGTGTTTCTTGTGTTAGGGAAGCGCCATTTCCTCGTCCTCTAAATTTAAATGTCGCGCGACATTAATTAGAATCGGTCTGTTACCGATAATGACGCTGATTTGTCTGAATCGGTTTCAGGTGAGGGCGATGTATATACAAGCTTTACAACCATTAATCTATCGCTTTTGAAAAATGTTGATGGCGGCCTATTTTTTCAAATTTGCCAGTGTCTCTTTAAGATCAAAAGCACATCTTTGTTGATTGATAAGTTGGTGATAACACCATGGATGCCTATTGCGGTTAGAACTGAGACTCCTACAATGGCCTCGTTTTAATCTTTTTCCATCATGGCAAACAAAAAAAGAGCTAAAAAGATATTATGTTCACGGAATCACATAGAAAAGTTGACATTAATGTTTACAATCGATGGGAGTGGTAAAAGCTGCCTATTAATCAATTATTTGTGTTGTCGTAAGGATTTTTCATTCAAGAGACAATCAGTCATTCTCTCTAGAGTGGATTGGTGTATTCCTGTCAGTTCGTTAAAAAAAATGCTTTTTATGGGCGGTGTCATACTACCGATCTCACAATTCAGCTATTCTGTAGAGGGTGTATCGAGTTAGCAAAATTACCTTACGCCCCAATTCAATAGACCTTCTAATGGTGACGATTTTTCAGATCAGATTACAGGAGGCATAATTTAAAAAAAGGTGTCCCTTTCTCATGAAGAAATATGCAAGGCAAATTCACTAAATACTTCCAGAACTTCAAAAAACAAAAGCATTTAGACATAAGAAAAGAGAAATATGCGATATTAGTAATCACCAAAGTTTTCAGTCCGCTGTCATTATTGCTGAGACTTGTATAGTGTCTAACTTTGCCATCTGGTTCTGTTACAAGATTTAGAACAATTGGTAACTATACTTGTTTGCATCTTTAGGTTAAACATCAATTTTTGTGACGATGTCTGGACGGGGCGGCTCCAATTAAATTTAGGGAATCGCTAAAGGTACCCACATTAACTCATATTGATGTAAAAGGCCCTGATTTTACTATAATTTATTGCTTAAAATCATAATGGAATTTTATAATAATGGCTGGTTAATTCTCAAAAGGAGTTCGTAAACTTTAGTCCTGGGTTTACACGCCGGGGTTTAGTCCACATGAGTGGACTGGTTTTTTTTTCTTCCAACATACTAAAAATATTAAAAAAAAAAAAAAAAAATTCCTCATGAATGGGGCCATTCTGACCAGTCCATGAGGAATTTTCTTATTTTCTCACCTGTTTTACAAGAGGCAAACCGTAGAGTATGTTACGAGAAAAAAAGGTGTCCACTCCTATCGGACTAAACCCTGGTTTAAACCAGGAACTAAAGTTAGACTCACCCTTTGATAATACAAACCAATACTAATAGGAGCTTCCAAACTCAACCGCCGTTTACCAGCGGTTCATTTGGTGACCGTTTTTCCGCTGTATAGACAATAGCAGCCAGACCGTTTGCAACAGAAAGACTTGCTAGGTGGTTGTATTGCTGTCTAGCTCAGAATTCGCTTCAGTGGTTCCATTGGTTTTTAGCACAGTGGAATTGGAACCATTGGCTCAAAGCTTTGCGAGATTAATAGCAAATCTGACTGGAGCCTGCTCTAGCACTTTCTTCTAAGCCAGAGGTGCGCCGCTCTCGAGGCCTGGTTTTCAATGAAACTGCACCGATAATAATCAGCTTCGTGTCTGCCACGCACAAGTTTTCCGAACGAGTCAGTAAGAGTGCCAATCTTTATAATGAGTATCCCTAAATCCCTGGTTTGTTGCCAGGCACGAGTCCCCATGAAGTTAACTTTGCATATCCCTTTGTTTATACTAAACAGATCGAAATCAAAAGGAAACCTAGCGTGGGGAAATCCCTTTCTGATCTTCCTAACGTTGCATATACGCATATGAAAAGGATAATTTTCCTTCCTCAGAAAGGGAATAGAAAGTAATAGGAATAAGACAAGAGGTGCACGAAGAAGGAAAGAAGAAGAGAAGGAGAGGAGAAGAGAAGAAAAATAGTGTGGTAGATTATTTTGAACGCCAGGTCATTCAAGGACGTCATAGTTCATACAATGTCATATTATACATAAGTACATGCACATACCTTGTCAAAGGACTTAAAATTGTTTGCACACAAAATTGATAGAAATCAAACCCTGCAAAGTGAAAAATATTATATAACTGATGCTGGGGCTTCGTTCTACTTGGTGTTTATTATGTGTGACCTTGAATTTATGGTGGAAACCTTAAACACTGGGCGTCGTTTGAAGTGTAAAATAGAGGGTATAAAGTCATGCTCAGATTTCACTCTCGGACTAGTTAACATCAGCTCGATGATTGTTGAAGAAATCTGCCATTTTGGCGACGTATGGCCCGATATAATATACTCACAAAATAATGCTTTATTATTATGTTCTTATTTAGTTTACCATTTGCTATCCTTTGCTATCCCTTACTGTTGATAACAATTTAGATATTCAGTACCACAAAGCTTCCCCGCGAGCAGTGACAAACTGTAATTAGGATGATGTCATACACTAGTCTATTCCATATTGTTTCTCTCTCAGCCAGTAACCGCGCGCCTCGGCGAGGCTCCTCTGGCCGATAAGAGTAAGTAGTGCAAAAACATTACGTGAACACGAAGTGACCTCCAGCACGATGGTGAATTCCTATGTAAACCCTACGCACGCCCGAAGGCTAAGGCTCGGTTCCGAGGGGGGCATTTAGTACGTAATCCCTGTTTTACGTAAAATTTGAAAAAAAAGAAGTTTGCGTAAATTTGACACGCCTCTTTGAATATTCTCAAGAGCTGGAAAAATATCGTAAAGGCTGTAATTGGACAAAATGGATGTACGGCCGTAAGATTGCGTTTCACGTTTCCGTGTCTTCGACACTCGAGTACCCGACAATAACCGTGTGTCAATGGTTGCTCGGCTAGGTTCTATAGGTTCATACCCACCTATCGACACAACAAAACAACAACATAGTAACGGACCCTCTGATGTTAAAACCTCCATAGAACCCCTTCGTTTTTCCGGATATATTGTGAGCTTAATTTTCATGTTGAAGCACACATCGCTATGACGACCCTGGTAACGTTAGTCGTCTCTCGCAGTACCAATTTAGATAATTTCTGGGTCGCATCGGTCACACAAATTACACTGTGGGAAATACTCCCGGACCGCCGTACCCGCTATCCGGACATGTAGGCAGAGTCAATCATGCAAAATTACTACTCGACCGATGAGATCTCATCTTGTTTACGAAAATGAGGGGAGAATGGGGTGGTAGAAAGGATGGGTGGGAGGGGAGTGGGGGGGGGGGGGGGGAAAGTGGAAGGGGGGATGAAAGAAAAAGGAGGAGGAGAAAAAAAAAAGGAGGAGAGGGGGGAGGAAGGGAATAACCAAGGGGGGAGGTTGGTGGGGGGGGGGGATGCTGGAGAAACCCTTCGTTGGGTTCGCGTAAAGTAACCGAATTTCCAGAACGTTGAGAGACGGGGTATAAGCTCAAGTGATCTCTAGATACAGCATTTGATGTTTAAGTGTGACGTTTACGCATCTTTTTTGTAGTTTGTTCTACGTTTTTTGGAGGGGTGGGAGGGGAGGATGGGAGGGGAGTAGTTAAAGGGATCGTTTAGACCGGGTGCTGTATTGTGTTTTCGTCGTCGTCCTTACCGCGTTTTCCTTCGGTTTTGTTCCGTACCATTACATTTTTTATGAAAGGGGTGGATGATAGTAATATGCGAAAACAGGTTATTTTTGTTCACGAAAATATAAACTAGTATGCAGAAGAGCTACCGCCGAATAGTTTTCTCCAGGCAGGCCGTTAATTTTTGTTCAATAATATTGGCAAAAAGGCGACCATGTGATTTGATTGTGGATCAACAGGCAAAACAGAGGTCAATTGACAGCAAATGCTGGCAAGTCCAAGTGTGAAGTTTGGCGAGTACGAATCTAAAGCTACTTCACTGGAAGTCAGGAAATCAACCTTCTCTGATGAAAAAACGATATGCATGTAGCGTAGTGCAAAGCTGCCACAATGCAAAGTCTTGTCAGACAATATTGCATACGACTAAACCCTCAAGCAGCCATTGTTTTTTATAAGCTCATCCATATTCTTTATGAAGTTTAATTGATTCGGATTGTTGTTCATCACGCACGGCCCGAATTCTCTGAAATAAGGAGCTCATGTCTCCTTGTTTACCCAAGAAAAGATTTCTGCAATCAAGTAATGCTAATCCGATGTGATAACTAAAAGGTTTTCAACGACTACGACTGTAATTCGGGTATAATACAAGCTATGGGCAATAAGGGGACTAACTCTTAGAATATCCTAACAGGGAAGATCTTGTTTTTTCCCTGCTCTGCAACAGGTGAATTGGTGTTAGATTAGTTGGCACCTTGGTTATAGAATAATTGATTAGTCCTAGTTAAAATATCAAGACAATGTTACAGATGAGGGTTTTATTTGATTCGGATTTGTTCAGTCCATGCAACGCTCAAAGATCTCAAGAGGCAAACATTCTACGGTCTTCTTTTAATTCATACACAACTCCGCCCCTTTTACCCTTTTCCCCCCCCTCTTCCCCCCCGTCCCCCACCCTGACCGCGCCCGGGCCATGTGTTCTTTTTTTCTTTGTCTCCGTTAGTTACCAACATGCGGCAATAAGACTATAACAACCATACCACATGAAATTCGAAATGAAATCAAACACAAGTTCAGCAAGTAAGTAGAAGAGGTTAGCGGGGGGATTGAGAGAAATAAAGCTCTGAAATATGAAAGGAAAGGGCAGAGCTGCGGCAAAAAGAAGACAAAAAAAAAATGTTGAGAAGACGGAAAGGATGATTAGAAACAAGCAGAAGAATGGGGAAAAAAAGCGGGAAAATGTCGGTGGGAGGGCATGCAAAAGAGAGGGGAGGCACGAATTGGGTGGAAGCTAGTTGGCGCGTGAAAAGGGAGGAGAGGGCGAGGACTCTGTCATGTAAGGGTGTAGGAGGGGGGAAGATGAGGGGAGGGAAAGAGGAGAGCCGGAGAGAGAGGGCTGGAAGGGGGGGAGAACTCATTGACAAGGAGGGGGGCTTTTGGGGAAATAGAGCGAAAGGTTGGGGCGGGGGAGTAGACGGGTAGAGGAGGGGGATGTGGGTAGGAACAGCGGAGTTGAAGGAGCTGGCAGCGTCTGTTATAGAGAGATGAGATAAGCGCAAGAAAAGGTTCAAGCCTAGGGGATGAGGGAAGCAGAGGAGGTGGTAGGGTGTCTGGCCCCGGCCGGGGAAAGGGGCCAGTAAGAGGGGTATGGATGGAGTTATACAATCGAGGAGAGGAGGAAGGGGCGGGAGACAAAGTGGGTGTGGGGGCGGGGGAGGGGTTGAAAGGAGAGTTCTTAACCATGTATAAGGTTAATGCGTATCGCGTAGGTAGGGGGGCCGGGGGGGGAAGAATGGGGTGAAAGTGGGGGGTGGTACAGACTGGAGGTACAAAACAACAGATAAAGGCGGGTTGGAGAGTGTGTGGAAGGGGGAAAAAGGCGAGGAGAGGGGGAATTCGCTAATACGGTGGGATAGTGGAAGGACAAAAAAGAGGAGGCTAGGGGGGGTCGAGGTGTGGGGGGAAGGAGTGAAGGACGTGTGGTGGCGGAAGTGAAGCGGAGAGGCAGCGTGAGAGTTGTGGGGAAGAAACAGGCGAAGTTGAAAACAAGGGGGAAAGGCGGGGGAAGAGCGGGAGCGAGGGTGAGAATGGGGAACAGGGAAGCTAGAGGGGTAGGCTGTGGGATAGTATGGGGGGCTGGGGATGAATCGTGAGGAAGAGACAGCGCAGAGTTGACGGAAGAAAGAGGAGTGAGAGGGGGAGAAGAGGGGGGGACGGAGAGCTTGCATGGGTAGGATCGTAAGATAGCAGTCAACATACAAGGGGGGGATGGGGGGGTGACGGTATTGGCAAGTAGGAATGGGACAAGTAACGAAGAAAAAGATGGGGTAAAAAGCAGAAAACATATGGGGTCAGGGCAAAAGAGGAGGAACGTGGCGGATCACAGGTGATGTGGTCGACGAGGTAGATAGGGTATGTAAAAGGCGATTTGTGAGAATGGAGGAGACTGCAGAGAGTAGCGTAAGCGGCAGTGGTTGGAGTGAGAGGTAAAAAGGGGCTGGAGTTACGTTGAAATAGTAAGGTAGGGAGAGCGGGAGCCCGTTCGTCCGTCAGTTCCTCCCCTGCTCCGCGCTGCAAAAAGGCAATCAGAAAGTTATAAAGTCGGCACTCGTAAACTCGAACTGTTCTTAAATATTCTTTGGGGAGTACAAAACACCTAATCATGGTATAAAGAAAGGAAGAAAATAAGCACGGGAATTGGGCCTATACACGATATTTCCCCAATTATACAGCTACACAAACGTTTAAAGGACACAGCAGTTTTAAAAGCAATACCAAAGGCTGGTTAGATAAAAATAACGAAAACAAATTGGTACAAATTTTTGAGCAAAACGAATTAGGATTTGAGTCTACCGACATTTGCCACGATCATGATGAATAAAGTTAACATTTTCAATTCTTGCAAACACCTCAAAAGTACCGAATATAACCCCCTAAATGTAAATGGATGCGTTCAACATGTTATGTGGATATGGTAGCGTAAACAAGACCAATAGCCAATCATAAAACATGGTAGGACATAAGCAGAGGTGATTATGCGGGCCCTGGTGGGGGTTATTAACATTTTTATTATTTATATTATTACTGTTATTATAGTAAAACTGTTCAGATTGTTTTAAAAAGCGGGTCGCACTTTTCATAAGGGTCTAATGCAACTACCACCAAATCCTTTAGTGAACGAAGATACCAGTGCTTATTAAATAGGCCCTCCATGCCGGCTCTGTAGGAAGTCACGGTTCAAAAGTATATTTGTTGCAGCTGTAGGTACCTAATGAAATTTTTACAAAAGCATAATACTTTGGTAGTTATAATATAACAAATGTAATTTCATTCTTGCCATACATATCCAAACCAGGTTTTCTGTGGGATTATGCCTTTCACAAGTTGAGTTACTGCATTTTCCCATACCAAGTTAGTGTGCTGTAAGCGTGCATTTTAAACATTCCCGTTTCTATGGAGGATGCCCGTCAACTTGTTGTAATGTACTGTAATGATAATAATGTTTGAATCACTAATTAACAACTAAAAATTGTAACCATTTTGAATCATTAATCAGTTCGGTTTATCCCACAAAGTCGAAAGACACACTTACTGTGAACATTTTGAATCACCCGTAATCTTTCGGCAATTCCCTGTGGAACTAACTATAGTCCGAGTGGTTACCGCTTTTCTCCGGCTTGGTTTTGTCTTTTCAAAGTGCAACACTGTGGAAAGCACCGTTATTGTTTGTTCTTTTTTTACGAGATAAGGAAGCGGTCATTATTTACGCCGGGGTGGAGAATTTCAATTTTTTCGGCGAAAACATTTGGGTATTGCATGATATGATTTCAATTTGAAAAGCCCGTGCCAAAACAATTTGTGTACTTATCATACCATCATAAAATACCCATATGACAAGTGTGCAGTTGTGGGTGGGGGGGGGGGCAATACCAGTTTTTCGGCTTGTTTCGGCGTGGGGGGGGGGGTGAGGGCACAATTCTTGCTCGAATTGGGCATTAGGGATTTCCATGCCTAAGAAAAATGATGCTCCCCGTGGGGACAAGTCTTTGCTTGACTATATTCAAGAGGGTTGATCTTGAGAACACTCAAAACCCCAACAATGACCAATTTTTCAGGGCCAAGATGCCTCAATTACCCATTCTTTATGATAAAATAAAATCCACAGATATCAAATTAAAATAAAGTAGAAATATATCACTTTCATCTGTCCTCCGTAGACGGAACGTCGGAAGCTGCTGCGACCAATTGCTACCAGTTGTCTTATCCTTTATGAGTTGCTGGATTTCACTTGATCCTGCACTTAGAAAAACTGGTAGGACATTTCGGCATATATGCTCATTAATTCATGTTTGTAGCCTGAGTCCCCGGCCCTCATTCATAACTAAACAACATTGCGGATAAGTCCTACGGTTTCAAGGACTGAAGGATTAAGCGGATCAGTGAACGAAATATCACATAGCTTCAACGGCGACGTGTTCATAGTGTCCTGTCCTCAAGCTTTTGAGTAATGAATAGAGTCTCAGCTCATAGATGAGTTTCTGCACATGCCCTGAAGAACTTAAGTTTGGTAGTTCTACAAGTTCAGACTTCCAGATCCTCTCAAGAGTTGTTTCATGCAGACATGCTGGGTTCCTGTCATTTGAAATGCAATTAAAATCGATGCGTGATTGCCAAGAATCGAACTTCCTTAAGCTTATGAGGGAAATTGCATGTTGAAAGAGTATGAAATGAAACGCATATTTTAGCAGCATGTTTGTGTTGTAAAATGTTTTCCAAATTAAGATTCGATTAATTTAACAAAAGAAAAGTGTTGTATCGTTAATGAAAATTTCCAGGAAGTTCTGAGGACCTCACAGGCATTGCATTTATTGCCAGGCACCTCGGCATTTATCATTTCTGAAATAATGCTTTACAGAATTCAGATTTAGAAAGCTATAGTATGTATTTGCATCGAATATAGGAAGACACATGCAAGCCGAGATAATATGTGTGATGTCGATTATCTTGCAATCGGGAGAAACAGATCATATGCTAACAGAGTGTTTATTCCGGTAGAATGTCAGCAAATTTTGCCATTGCCCTTAGCATTGCGATTTAGATAGATCACAACATGTATGTTAATTATCAATAGTGTAACTTGACCCAATTGCACTATCAGCTTATTTGATTTGTGTTCATAGGGTTATATGAATCTAATAGCCAATCCGAGCATAGTAAAAAAATTAAAGGGCCATACACTGTTAGAACAAATTAATCAGTGTTTAACCCCTGTTAACCTGTCGTCACTCAACCTCTTTAAAAATTAAACTACAGAAGTGGGATTGGCAAGCGGAAGAAATGCAGATACCTTAGCACTTTTATTGAACAGAATATAACATAAAGAGAAAAAAGGGACCCACATCTTTCAAAAAAGGACCAATCTCTAAGATCATGAAATGCGGTTTCAACGATAAATAGTATCTTCCGGTACAACAGTGAGTTATGAACATTAACAAAAACGATCCTTGAGGTGCGACGGCTTATTAAACACAGTTTGCCCAAATAAATAAACAAAGGAGAGATCTAAGAAAACCAAAAAACCAAAAGTTTTTTTTTTTTTAAAAAGAAAATTATAAAGAAGTGTATTGTGGTAGGACATCTTTCTAAGATTACTGAAGATACATCAGCAAGAAAATTGTGAATACTATCTGCGTGCATCTAAGAAAAAAAAAAATGAACTAGAGGAAAGCCTAAATCAACATAGATGTTCCTGATCAACCAATTGAACGAAACATTAGAATTAGCAGGTGAGAGGGTCTTGACGGCACTCCTGGAATGAAATAATAAATGGGCGCCATGTAAGAAGACTGATTGGGGCCCATTGATTTTCTAGAACCCAGGATTTTCTTGTAGACCAAATTGAAAGCTGAATGTGCAAGATTCTTTCAGCGAATCTGAATGACCTCCAGGAAAGGATAGTCGTGAACTTGAATGTTCTCAGACAAGAGAAGCAGATGATTTGCAAGGTTGTTTCACCCGAGACACACCGATGAGACCAGTGAAGGACTAAGACTCTAAAATGTGGTGAGCAATTGCCATGTTGATTTGTTTAAAGTTCAATAGTTACCATTTTCCAAACCCCATCCGATACCACTAACCCTATTTACCAAAGAACAGTCATACATGATCCCCAATTTCAGTTGAAATGGTTTAAACTAGCTGATAAAGTATTATACTTGTCAAAAGATATTGGTATGCTACAACACAACGCATTATTTTCAATGTTGTGTGTATGTTACTATCGCGACTACAAGGAAGTATCATTAATGATCTCGTGATGTCTTCGGTCATTACCTTGCAATGCGTGTTTGATTCGCCCCAGTCGTCTACTTTAAATAAACTGATCAGCGCCGGCAGGTTAATTAACAAGTCACCTTTCCAGATGAAGAGATCAATATTAATCAACGGTTTCTCAGAAACCGGTAAGCAATTTTTCTTAGCAAAGAATAGGATATGTTTTGTGACAGCAACTACAGGACAGTAAGGTTAATCTGCTCTACAACAGACGGAAAGATTGGCTGTTGCAATAGCGATAATATACCAATTCTATCAAGTAATTCACCATCCCCGTTCTTTTCTTTCTATGGTAAAATATAAGAATGAGTAAACTCAGTAAACATTTACGGCGTAATTTATTTTGCCTTAGTACTTTATTTCTACAGATTGTCATATGATAGCAGATTGTCAGAACTTAATTTTGACCAGGTTATTAATACATAAAATATACGCATCAAACGGGAAAATATGCTCCGATAAGGACTTTAATTTGTTTACGCATATCGGCGAAGTATTTCTGTAAAGATTATCAGCTGAAAAAATTCAGGTGTTATCGGCATCTTGATTTTGATCGAGCTATTTCTTTTTCTCACAAAATACCTATCCTCGTTCAGGAATAAAAAACTTGAAGCTTCTCTGTGCGTTCAATGACCGCTTATCACCAAAAAAGGATATATGGACAGGAAACGAAGATGAACAAACCTCGTGAAAGAAAAGTTGCTTGGGAGACTGTGACCAAATATTTTTGTGCAGGACCATAGGACCATAAACCATAACTTGCTGCGTAACCCCATTTCTTTAATCAAGTACCGTGCTGATCACGGACGATATTTTTTTAACAAGTTTTTTACAGTATTAGCAATGCACGGTACCATATTTTTGCAATTGCATATCTTGCATATAGTAGCCTGATCAAGGCTGTCTGATAAGAACCGACCAGACGTCTATTTATTTTCACACGTATTGTATTATTGACATTTATTTTCAATTATTTTGAACATTGTGTTAGCAGGTTTGAAATAGTGCTTTAGCAATAAAGGGTCTACCCTGTCTAGAGAAAGATTAAAGACACTATCAGTGATTCGCTAAATAGAAATCAGACAAAAGCATCAAAAAACTCGATTTTTTGCATGTCGGTATCAAGTACGGTATCTTAACATACCATACAAGTGGTAAGACCAAAAGCAACCTAATAAGGACCAAATCGGATATTTTAGTCATTACTGTCCGTACGGACACTTACTACAACACGGAACTGAATGGCGATAAGATATTACTTCAAGAGAGACACCTGCGATTTTCCAATGTTGCGAACGGGGCTGAGATAATAACATATTTGAGATGTTTTCAGATCATACATTTGTAGCATACTTCATGGTGGCGCTATACCTCAACATTGTCTATGCGGCTCAGGACGATGGCGGCCAAGACCTTTCAATATAGCAACTCATCAAAACGAACTAACCAATACCAGGCCTGCACAAATTGATTTAATTAATGTGTTCGGTCAAGGGTGTTCTCATGACCACAAAAGACTTAGTCCCCGTTCTTTATTCATACATTTAAAATTCAGAAATAAACCCGTACAGCGGAGTTGATTCTTCAGCTCCAACGATTTTGGAAAATGAAAACATTGTCTTATTATATATATATATTCCAAAATCATCATTTTACGTTGACGACGTCTAAAAGTGGGTCTTGGCCGCCACCGCGCCAGATATATGGGCTTTAATCAGTTATACACAGTTTCACCCGGTTGGTTTACTGTCGGGGGGGGGGGGCAGTGTATTCTGGTCGGGTAACCACCCGAGTTACAAAAACGCGAGACCTGGGCAGGGCATGCCGGTCTCGAGACTGGCAATGTTGGGTATCAAATTCCAACTATGTCCCTGTCATGCTGTGATGATTCTGCTACTTGGGATGTAATATAGCTGACAACACTGGTGCTTTCCAACGTCGGCGACAACTGGCGTAGGTTGCAGCTCGGAAACTTACAACAGTGTGGAACAGTGCAGCCAGTGACGGGGCCAAAATGCAGCTTTTTAAGTCTACTGTGGAATCTTTTCTTTTGTACAGCGGTGAAGCTTAGCTATCACAGAATCTTTGGGCAGACGCATTGACGCTTCCCATCGTGCCCTGATGCGATACTGCCTTGGTGTGCACTTCCCGGAACGGATATCAAACACGAACTTGTATGCCCGTTGTCAGAGTGAGCCTGCGACTCTGACATTGACTCGTAACAGACTTCGTCTTGTTGGCCATGCCCTTCGGAGGCCAGATCTGCCACTTGCTATGTTTCTGCACCCGAAAAACCAGGCTACTGAACCCTATCGTCACGGCGGCGCACTTCTCCGTACTTTCCAAGATCTTGAGTGCCATTGGTTTACAACTTAATATGGCCGTTGATGCCGCCCAAAACCGTACTGAGTGGCTTCAACGTGTGAATGTATTAAAATAACTTTGGTCACAACGCCCGTGTCTCTTTTTAAGGCACGTGTCGCGTCAATTAGTAGTACATAGGGTATCAAATTCGACTCTGTTAGAATGTTGATTTTAGATTTAGTGTTGATACCATGCTCAAAACAGAAATCAGCCCATCAAATAACTCAAATGGACTGTAAAATCCCAGGTTAAAACTCCAATGCAATGGTCATATTGCCTGGCCCCGGGTTTCGGATAGAGTATCCATTTGAACAGCTCAGCTCTGATCTCGGATAGGGTGCCATTTCATCTGTTTGTATCGCCGGAACCCTTGTTAACTCGGGTGGTTACCCAGGCTCAGGTACAGGTTGACACCCGGGTTTATGGGTTTATTGTACATCAAGCCCGTGCGCGAGTTCACATTGGTGTGTATGTCTTGTCTGTCATTTTTTTTCAGTTGAAAAAATAACTTATGAGAATTCTACAGACTTAGCCTCCACTTGGTGGATCCAACTACCCTCGGTATAACCACAATACCCGTTGTGGTCAGGTGCGGTTGTTGTGCTACTCAGAGAATCCGCCGTGATTAAATTGATTTGTGAAATTGGAGAAAAGGCCCAACAGATTAAACAAGGCGCTCTGCCTGAGTTTAACTTATTGAACTTTGTAGTGGAAGCATGGAACATAGGCCAGGTGAAATTGGAGACCTCAAATTAGGTACTTGATAGAGTGAATTCTCGCCATGAATTTTTTTAGTTCTAGGGAGGGGGAATATACTCCACTCCTCGCATGGTTTCTGCCTAATATGATCTGTGACATTATTTTATCAGACGTGTGAACAAATAAATGAAGTCGGTGGAGTGCCTTGAACAAGGCTAGCATATAGGTCGCTGCATACCCTTTGGTGTTTTTTTTTTTCTCTAAAAACGTGGTGAATTGAATAGAGATAAGGGTCAGCAATAAATTGCGGGTCTTGGTTCTGCATAAAGATTTAGGTGACTGCTTGCCAAACAACATTTCTTTCATGACGTTTGTTCATCTTAGCTTCACTTTCCAATAAAGGATGAAATACAGGGTCGATTTTAGTTGAACTCACAGTAGAACAGTAGAGGTTTATTTATTTCTATGCTATATTATATATTTCATGAAACTGATCTCGGAAATGGACCCTCATTACTTTTTTGTTGAAAAATACCCTTTTAAATACCACAGATTGTAAACATCCCTTCAAGGTAATTGACCAGATATTACCTTACTATAGTTCCTATCCTGTTTGCTAGTCATGCAAATTGCTTTATTTCCTGCAATACAGACAAGATTTACTACCTTATTTCGCCGTGTCTTGTTTAATTTGTAGACATACGTGATCATGGTAACGACCCGTCTTTTATAACATCATTAGGGCAACTCGATATGCGAGTAGTAATAATGACATGAACCTTGTTAATCTGCATCACTCTCCATTTTGGCCGGAGATACAGCTGAAATGCACGCTGAATAATGGGATGCACTAACTTGTCTCATTTAGAAAGAAGTCGTTATTTACGTTTAGCGCCAGGACATGGAATAGTCAGAAAAAAACCCTTGCTCCCAAGTCTTAAACCAGAGTGGAAGAAGGGATATTGAGGGTGAAGTGGTCGAGCGCTCTATAGGCGCTGAACCATGTGTCTGAGCACGAAGAAAGTTGCAAACCTCATCGAAAAGGGTAGGGGATGATCCCGGATCTGTTACCTGTACTCATCACTCTGGGTACCAGAGTCCCATAACCCGTGCATCAAAGTTGGCGACAGCACGACCCTAAAAAGTTTAAACTGCCGACAAACCTATCCAGATCCAGATCTTCAGGCTGTCAAGATTAAACGTAAGATGCAGAAGGCGCATGTAATGTGAAGGGCAAGAAGACAACGAAGAACCGGTGTGAAAGTAATCATAGTCCGGCAGGTATCATAGTCCGGGCTCCATAGACATGATAGACGACAACGGAATAAAGCGTGAAAACTAATGTTGCGTGAAGAGTCAATTGAATCGATTGCCCTATTGTTCACCATTGTTCCCGGACTGTGAGCCCGGAGGAATATATCTCCTGCCACACCGGTTCAAAATGTTTTGTTTTTGCCGACGATCAAATAAATCAATTCATTCAGGGAGTTATTTAATTACAAACAAGGTCAGAAAAAAAGATAACTATTTTGAAGCCATGCAATTAACATGTCTTATATGAAAGATAATTGTATAAAATTACTTTTAGACTTAAAAAATTAAGCCAACTTGTCCCATGGTTTAAAATGCAGTAAATCTAGAAATATTATTACATTTCAATTAAAAATAAAATATGGCGGCTATGAAACAAATGTCCGGGGCCTAACCCTGTGTACACTCTGAAAGGAGTGAAAGTTGACTTTATGATGACAATATTCCACTCTTTTTTAGAGTGAACAATTCACTTTCACGCTCATTTAAGAGTGAAATGTTACCACTCAAAAAAGGTGTTGTCCTCCATTTTACTCTTTTTTCTCTTTTTTCCAGTCTCTCCATTCGGTTTGCATTTAGAGAGCAGGGTAGCAAATCTGTTTTCATTTGTGGTACATTTTCAGGGGTGTGGTTCGAACATTCGCTCATTACTTTGTATATGTCTTGATGTGGAAGAATCCAGCAATGTACACAAAAAGCTACTTTGAAAAAATCTCTGCAAGATGGCTCCCATTGTATAGAGCATGGATGTCATGCTTCCTAAATTTATTACAGCAGATATACTTGTTATTGTTTTAAAAAGCTGTATTGTCCTTTTTTGAACAAATTATTGAAATTTATATGCCACTTCAACATCGCATCACATTTTGTATTACCCGTGTCTAATTTTAAAATCATGTTATCATTGGCGCGAAGAGAAGATATCAGTAGCTTCCCACAATGCATTGCTTCCAGTGGAGGTTTTTGTACAGCTACTGATGTGAATCGTTAGAGATGAAACATGGCTAAATTGACATTACTGATCACAAACTGTCATTTTAAGAAGTTTCATTCCTCTAACGATCACATGATTACCTGATACAAAAATCTCCATTGGAAGCAATGAGTGTGGGAAGCTACTGCATATCTTCTTTGGCCTTATTGGAGCGCAGGGGCTTGGTTCCCAGTCAAACCATAGACGTCCTTAAAAATTGCATATATTACATAACCTCGCCATGTCACCAATAATAAAACAAAAATATCAGATATCTTGTTTAACAATCGATAGTAAGGGAAATATTAGAAACGTAAGGAAAGGTCCCATTGCGGGCATTCTGTACGTGACTTCTCTACCGCAGAAATTTTTCTACACATGGAATGTAAATGAACATGTGATTCTGTATGCCGTTTACTAATTCGGGGTATGCATGGTTGAGATCTATTAAGTCGGTCATCCGGGCGGTCATCATTGGTCAATTAAAAGATTATTATTGATTATGATGGGTTTTATAATGAATCAATAGTGTATGACAATTGATTTCTTCATGAGATTTCACGGTATCAGGATGCTCAGATATGTAATTTTATTTTGTAATAGGGAGTGTTAACGCTAGTTTTGTAACGTTTAACCCTAACGCCATTGAATCTCGCCAAACTCTCACAAAATGTACAGTGTGTGCTATGTATAATTTGTTTTAGGATTTTTACAAATGTGATTTTGGTAAGATTCAGTGATTTAAGGCCCGCTCAGAGATTTCGGGAGGGCGCGCCCTCAATTTCCCAAAAAAATCGTGTTTTTTGCATGTACATAATGATTGTCCATATATGATTTCTGTGTGCGTGAAATGATAAGCTTAAAATCGAATTCCTTCATATAGAAAATCACAACTTTGTTATAAAATTCCGATCCGGAATTTTGTTATCCACAGTATCTATGGGACGTAAATACTACACATAACTGTTTACTGCATCAAAACGAACAAATCCCGTTCATCTTAAATTTTCCGAATTGTGCATATTTAGGTTACTTTCTTTAGTTCTAGTTGACTATTTTTCATGTATGACAAAGAAAATAATATTTCGAAATCTCTGAGTCAGACTTTAAGGTACCACACACTCATTCCACACCACCCACCGCGACACACACATGCACAAACATGCACAACCACCACACGCCACACACGCACACAAAAACGCACACCAACGGCAACACACATACCACACATGCACGCACGCACACACACGCATGCACACGCCTACACACACAACCCCATACACCAACATATACAAAAAAACAAGAAGACACATGCAATTATAAAATCACACAATAGAAAAAAAGAAGAAATGAGGAAAAGCACACGCTCGAGCATTCGTATATGAATCAAATATTGATACATTGACCCAAGCGAGTAGGGTAAGGTTATGGATGTATTATGGGTCATTGCACCCCAAACTGTTGATGTTAATACAACCGGCATCCTTAATGAATTCCACCGAATAGGGGGCAGAATTAAACGTCAATGCGCCGAATCGCTTTCCATTGGGACCATGGGGAAATGATTCAGTTATGATCATATTTCGTAAAAACCTATTGTGTGAGACATATCCACTCGCTCTGAAAATTAAAATGAGAAATATAGATAGGACATAGAACATGAAAATGATACTTTGCGTCAATGCAGTATCCAATATGAGTAGACGTAATGTGTTACAAATTTTCGACGACCTTACCGTTTATGTATACTGATTGAACTGCAAGGAAAATAAAAGCTTCAACGTATAGTATCTACAACTAATTTTCATTTGTGGCTGGTACTTAGTCTCATTCTACTCCCATTTTGATATTGGTGTCAGACCGACGGATATTAACTGATTAATGCTTCTTTTCTATGCTTGCACGTCCGAGTCATTTTGTTTGATTTATTGGAGATCAAACGCAAAGATACCATCCAGAACAAAAAAAAATATTTTAAAAAACAAAAAAAAAAAGCGCAATGAAACGTTCTATGGACATAATGATTGATAGATTTGTTGCCAAACAAATTATTCAAGAACGTTTCTAATCTGGAGAGAGAGATTCAATTAATAATCTATCGTAATAATGCAATGTTTTGTGTTATGTGATACAGAGGACGTGGTTTAAACACGACCGCGGCTAAGACGGGCTAGCTGCGCGGGATAGCCAACAACCATGACTGAAATATAGTACAAAACTTATCGCGAGAGCCATGGCTACTCGATCAACGATTGAAACATTGGATTTATATAACATCAGTTACTCCAAGTAAACTCCAACTGTTGTATTGAATCAATTCCTCAACGACATCAAATGAATCGTCGAGTTGTCCTGGAGAAGGCATAGAAGAAACCAGTTGCTAGAGACTTTATTGGTATTTCTTGAGTGGCATTGCAATTGCAGGAATATTTGGAAACTCTCTCGTTGTCATTGCAGTCATTACGAATTCGGACGCTTCATAGCGGTCACTGAGTATTTCATTTGTGCCGTGCCTGAGCCGATTTATTTGTAAGTGTCTTTATCAGCCCTTTGCAATTGTTACTTGAAATTTGCAAGGAAATTGGCTGTGTTGGAAAAACATTCTGCTCTATATGGTCCAGTTCCAGTTTTTAGATATTCTTTGCGGTACAGCCTCACTAATGGAACCTTCTGCGCCCATCAGCATAGTAGATATTGGCGATAATGAAGCCCTGACATACATAGGAGATCGTACACCGCGGAAGTGCTGTTAGCATAGCTATTGTTGGATTTATCAGCATGCTTGCCAGTCCCAATTGCTATGGAAGCATTTGATAAATGGCAAAGAACCTTCGAATGTGGAATCACGCACCTGATTAAAGCTTACGAATATATGCTACTTAACTGCATTTCAACATATTTATAACGCTAGTAAGTATTGCAGAATATACCGGGTAGGCGTTTAGACAAGCTCCGAAAAAATCAGCAATGGTGAATTAATGTTAAAAAAAAGAGCCCCAGTCAAACTCATAGGCAAAATATCAATTGCTATGAAACGTAATTAGTATCGATTGCACGGAACACAAAATTCAGGCCCTGTGGCAACTTTCTGCATCTGTTCCAACCATTGAAGTCCACAAATACAGCAATCAGATAGTCGCAAGGGGTAACCTTGCTCACCTTCAAGAGTAAACAGCGCTAAGGTGCCCAAAGAAGCTGTCGTTGACAATTTCGACTGTAAGCCAGTGAAGAAATCTCGCAAGAGGTACGAATTTGCATTGCGCAGACATGATTCGACGGAGATGTCTACGTACTGGTCTACCAGGTAATCCCAAGCATCAACCTTCAGGAACAACAAACCGTCTGAGAAAATCAGAAACAAAAGAGTGGGAAAGAAAATAATGGAAAACATTAGTGATGGTAGTGGTGTGTTCTTCGTTGTGGATGCCCTTTGCTCTGGTAAATGTCATGAACAACTCTCCTTTTCCATGCGACTTGTTAACCAGCTTTTCCATTCTTGATGACTTTGTTTCGTCCGTGTTTCTATGGTTGGGCTACTTTAACTCTGTCAGTAATCCCGTTCGTTATGGCTAGTTGTGTGGCTTTAAAAGATCCTACAGAAGAGCCTTTAAGCGAGTGTTATGTGGAAGGCGAGGTCTGGTAGCAGAAGCTAGAGCAAAGTGTAATAATGATGATTTTCTTATTCTGGAATCAGCAACCTCGTGTTATATACCAAGAACAGTCTCTACAGGTAGCGGGAAACTCTTAATCAATGATACACTATTAGAAATCACTGTCAACATGACTGACGTAAAAAAAATACTGTAATTTCACAAATACTATTTAATTATTATAGAAAAGCTGTAATACAAACCTTACAGGATATTTTCATCATACACTATACATTGGACAAAGGCACAATTACACTTTGCAAGTAAAAATGGTTAGGTTAGAAGACATAATTATGATTTTATTGAACTTACATTTGTAATTTTTATGGTTTTCTTTTGAAAGCTTGGGTTATCCTCGAAGTACCAGGTGAATAGTCTAGAGTCATTACTTGATAATATTTTGTGTTATTAACCGTTTCGAACGGGAAAGGGTACTGTGGGTTCGTACAGTTTAAAAGGAAAAAACCAATTGAAAAAGATGTTCATTTAACAGCAAGAAATGTAATAAATCTGCAAAGTTACAAATACTAACGGTACATGCAAATTTACGGACTAGACAATTTAGATACGCGTTTAGGGACAATATTATCGAGCTCATGGGACATTACAATCTGAGAAAGATATTAAATATTAACTTAGTAATGGATTCATAAATCAATGGTATGAACAAAAATATACAATCGTGATGCAAACACAGAAACACTAAATCAAAAAAAAAAGAGATCAAAAAAAACAATGTGTTCTAAAAGGCAAAGGATTTCAGCAAACAAATGTGCTCTTCTGCAAGTTAAAACGGGAAAGAGAACTAGTGTTTCTCGTGAAAAGGGTTTTGTTAAACCAGAATTCAAAGCTGCTGGGGTTTAGGGTTTTAATCGATGAGAAGATTCGACCTCGATCATGGCGCAACGCTTTTTTTAAAGCAATAACAACAGCACAGGGACATTTAGAGCACCCAATTTTCGATTTTTTAGATTTGGCAGTTGCATTGCAAATGGCTGTAAACCCTACCTGTGAATGGGTTAGAGCACAAAATAATCTAAGGTGTCGCAAAAGAAGGCATTTTGGAATTAGAATAATTTTAATTATTTAATTACAAAATATTTAAAATACGAAGATCTCCGATAATAATCAACGGCTGCTGGAACCGTCCTTCAAATATGAAATAGCCGGGAAATCGCGCAATGTATGTGTCTACGCTCATCCATTAGTTGTTCCGTCGGTTGAGGAAAGTCAAGTTAGAGGTTATTTTCGTGGGGTAGCACTATTTCATCATGGACGGACATAAATTTGGCGTTTCCAGCAACGCCATTAAATGACAATCAGAGATCCCGATTCTAATTACAAAGTCACTTCTATTATGACAAATACGCATTTTAGCATTGTCATTCGCAGGTATAGTTAAAAAGACAATTACCAACACAAAACCCAAATTTTGAAAATTGGGGCGCTCTTCAAAAATGTGCCATTATTGAGGGCACATGTGGTCCAGTGGATACAACGACTGCCTCATGATCCAAAGGTCTTGGGTTCGAGTCCCACTGAGGCCAATGTGTTGTGCATTTGGGCAAGGCACTTTACCTCGCTTGCTTCTCTCCACCCAGGTGCAAAATGGGGAGCTGTTAGGAATATTGTCCATTGAGCGCCGCCCAAAGGTATGAGTATGCCTTGGGCATTTGTAAGGCAGCTGACATATTCTAGTGGCAGCGGAATAAATGTAAAGCGCTTTGATACATTGTGAAAGGCGCTATATAAATGCCGACATTTATTTATTTATTTATTTATTTTTGCTTTAAAGGGATAAGCAGCGATTTGCTGATCCGAAACATCGAAAAAATCGTATTTTGGTTAGTGGCATGGATGTGCTAACATAACCTGCAAGTGGTTGGCTTTTGAGACGCCATCGCTGTTATGTCTATTTGCGGGAGACGGTATGACAAATGTCCTCAATTTTTCTCTATTTGGTGTTTTTGTTCCAACTTTAAAGTAGTTATATTGTACATACTTATCTTTGATTATAAGCTAAAAATGCATTTCCAAATTTTATTCCCCCGCATTATCGCTGCTTATCATTTTAAATGAAAGGAAAATTAAAAGGATAACAGCACATTGGTGATATTGTTGTCATTTTCGTATTGTATTGCCTTATGTACATTATTCGAACACGTACTGGTTTGTGTGTGTGTCTAAACTGTTGATATAGACTGTATTCTTGTGGAAATAATCTACGTTATTTTCAAGTAATGTGAATAGGTCGTACTTACAATATGTTTTTAAACGATGTCTGTCAAAAGACATAGTAATTCGACCAAATGAGGTTGTATTCAGTACTTGCAAGACTGGTGAACAAATGGAACAACAAGCGGATATGTGTAAATATTGTAATGATATTGTAATATCCAGAATAATTTATAACATCAACATTCTTTATTACCATCAGATTACGTGAACATTTTTGTACGGTATTTGTTTGGTAAATAAAAGTGTATACTTAGTACAATAATTATATAATATTGGATGGCTGAGGTTGATAACAGAGAATATCGCCCGAGCCTAGATCAAATATCGGGCGAGTCGAAGACGAGCCTGATATTTTCTTGGCGAAGGCGATATTTTATGTTATCAACCGAAAAAGTCATCCAATATTATTATTATTATACAAGAAGAACATGACTTGAGGAAAAATAGTTTTAAAATGGCTTCAAAACTAATAAAACGGAGTATTTGCTTGACCGAATGCCCAATATTTTTGCTTTTGCGTATTGTGCAGTGTTGGGCGGTACGCGCTAATCGCACTGTGGTATTGCACCACAGAGGTTATACACCACTAACCTGCCTGCCGTAAGGATCAAAATCTTGGGTGGACTACTTTCTTGCATGGCATCTGGAAAAGTGCTTTAAAATGTCTGAAAATGCACTAGTTATATTAAGAAAGTGATGAAATTTCATGATTGACATGGTAGACTGGTATGTTTTCTCAAACTAAGCGGCATTTGGATAGTGAATTTGCTGCAATTTACTCCGCGGTCATCAATTTCACATCGATTTGCAAATTACTAGCTTTGGCGACTATAGAGAATCTTGGGTTGCCGGTCTGACATCGGGCGAGTTTGGTGATTCTTAACTAATAATTTCTGGTCATCATATGTTCAAAATTTGGTTATTTGGTGATTTTAGCTTGTACTTTGGGGTGATGTTGTTGTATTTCCTCTGTGAGAGTTTTAAATGTGAAAGAAACATGCTCAAAGTTGCCATTTTTCCCATAGACTACTGTGTATAAGTGAGTTAATGGTGTGTAACCCAGATGCATAATAATAGAACATATTGAACTCTACCATTTCACCTCATCTGCATATTCATATTACTAGATAATGATCTGATTGAACACTTTCAAGCTAAAATTTTCACCCCTCCCACCCCCACCCCCGCTCTTATTTGCTTGCGCTTGCTAGAATGAAAGCACATATTCCAAACCCCAACATCTTTTACAATATTAAAGTTCTTTGACTTCAAACCAGAGAAAGGTCCTCTAGAGGTCACTTTTTTAGTTTTGTCTAATTCAGCTGACTTCTTGGGTGAAATACTCTGTGTATAGCAGGCAAACATGTTTAAAAAATCAAAGATCCATTTGCTTCATGTTTAGTTCCCATTTCCCAACAGCGCGACTGCGGACACATAATGCGTTTCTCGGGAAAACAGTATTTCACAGAAGTTAACTCATGGTTCATTATCGTGCAATTGCAGGCAACGCTATTTAAATTTGCAATGAAGTGGGTACTTCAACGCATCAAGTGTATTTTTGCCTATTTTTTCGATTCTATTAAACAAGAGAATAGGTTTATAGGCCATCCTTAAAGAAAAAATTACAATCGACCAAGCCGTTAATGAGTTAATTATTGAGAGTCCCATGGAACTCCCCTGGGCACTAACGGGA
The DNA here is from genome assembly GCA_023653785.1 of Ophioderma brevispina. Lineage (NCBI taxonomy): Eukaryota > Metazoa > Echinodermata > Ophiuroidea > Amphilepidida > Ophiodermatidae > Ophioderma > Ophioderma brevispina. Next base: position 35,486 of record JAMKCH010006267.1, read on the forward strand.
GTCATCTGATAATAATTTTTTTAAATCAAGAACCAAAACTATTTTTTGCTGACCACATATAATTAAGTAACAATATTAGTAACATTAAAAATCTTACACCCTTTAGTGCTGAAACAAACAATTTCATCGTGGGACGTTTGCCAACCGTTAACTGTACAAACCTATGGTAAAATGACGTGTATTTGGTAACACAGTAGAAAATACAGGATCCCCTAACTAGCTGAATGGTTTGTGTTAAATATATGTCATTTGATGGTCTAGAAAGAGCCTATCAACATAAAAGAAGTTTCAAGAAGTTTATTGAGCGCAAGGCTCAGTTGATTTTCCGTCTTTTTTGTCCAATTTTCGCGTGTTTTGAAACAATGTTTTGCCTTAATTCCATTCTGTTTATTCATGGTTCACTAGATATCCTTGAGAAAATTTATTCACAAAAAAATTTGAGTTGATGCCGATCTTGCGTTTGTTGTTATGAGCAAATGCTACTTTCCCACGGTCCCATAGGCCACTGTGCTCTAATTTCCGTTCCGTCCGTTTACTGACAGAAAATACAAAATTTCAAATTTCTTACAGATACTACCGAATTTGGTACACATGGTTACTAATGTTTATCGGTTCAGGATATGCACGACATTCCCCCTTTAAAAACCCAAAATGGTAGATTATTCAAACCATGTTTGGGTTGACGTCGATTGTATCAGTTGCATTCGGTTGTAGATAAACGATGGCTGGCAAGATGGATTGTGTTTAGGTGTATTAACCTAAGAGTCTAGTCCGGATAATAACGATGTCCTTTGCGATTTTTTAGCATAACTAAGCCTAGTGTATCCATATACTGTTGCGTTTTATTAGGCCGATTCTTACTTCTCTTACTCTAAACAAAAAATTGAAAGAATGATTAAATCAAACTTAAGTTTTCATGTACATTTCACCAGTATTTATCTATGTCCAATCTTACATACACATAGACTACTCTTAGTCCAATTGTGTTTTTTTTTTTTTTTTTACTTTACTTTTTTTTTTCCATTGTGTGTGTGTGTGTGTTTTCCCCGTAGTCCTAATCGCAAGAGAAATGAATAAAAAAAAAAATAGCCTGATGGTAGAGGCGCGATAACTACTGACCGTTGAGAATTTCACTTTATTGGAAATCCCCAAATGCCCAAATCGAGCCAGTCGTTGTCCCACCCTCGCCCCTTACTTTATCATGGCAGGTCACTTGAGGGCGCGATAACACTCTCCCCGTTAATTTCCATACGGGCACTACCTGGGCAATTGGACTACTTACTTTCACTTAGGGGCGGAATTGTTAACGTGGAATTCTATGGCGAGTCCGCCGTCCAAAACTGACCAATGGCTACCAAGGATTTGCGGGGCTTGTATTTGGGGCGTGTTATCTCTCTGTGTCGATATTCATGAGCCTTGTGTCCCGTGTTGGCTATTCACACACCCGTAGTTCCAAGCATTTTTATAGTTTGTTGAAAAGAAACCTAACATAATTTTATTGAGAGGCAAATTAATTTGACCGGTATTCAATCTTAATACGTACATATTCAGTGTTATTTGTGCGAGATTATAACTGTATATGACTTGTATTAAGGCGAGCAAAATCGTGAATTAATCACAAGCAAGTGTGGACGGCATGCCTACGGCATGGAATCATTTCAATAGTGATGACGCATGGGGGGGGGGCTTTGTTTTTGATGATACCATGTTTGGGGCTGAATCTCGCTTCTCGTCTGATTGGTGTAGGAGGGGGGGGATGACTTACTTGACAAAAACCTGACATGTTACGAGCATCCGGTAAATTTCCGGGATCAATTTGAACAATATAAGCAGATTTACTAAGTTTTTCTAACCTCACCCCCCCGTCAAAACACAATGCAACGTGCTCTACACGGCGCTTACGCGTGTACCCTCTACCTGTCCTGATTCACGCCCGTTTGATCTGAACAACAGATATACACCGTGCATAGCCCACATATCTTGCGGCAAGGCACCCATACTACTACTACTCTATCCTGCTCGAAAAAAAAAAACAGCGGGAAACAGTCACAAACTTCACAGATTCAGTCACAAAGCTCCACAATTTAGCATGTTTTATAGTGCACTGATTCCATGCGAAAATCCCCAAATTCCCAATATGTTATTTTGTATGCAAATTAGCTCCTTTGAAGCCATAGATCGATTTCAAGAATGAAGGACTCATTTTTTTCCGATAGGTAAAGGTTGAGAAACTTGCACGTACTGTTTAAAATAAAAATCACAAGAAAAAGTAGATGAATTCGTGTAAATATTTACCAACTGATGTTTTTATATCGAAGTGAACTTGCATTCATCAAAGATCTGAATTATTTTCATTAAAAAAACAATATTTTCGTCCGCTCATCATCCCTTCAACAATTTTGACGAGTCCTATCCGTTGTATATCTGATGATTGACATTTCTTACTATTCGAATCCCAAATGTCAGATTACCTGACCTCGCAGCTGAAATGTAATAGTCGATTTTTTTTTCCGATGGGAGTGTCACTGAACTTTCTCGCGGTCACAAACTTAGCGGATCATAACGGGAGCCATTCGTATTGAAATGATTACTATTTCGCATAAAAGCCGGTATGTGTAAACAGTGCCCTCTCTACATGAAGGTTCCTGAGCGTAAGCTTTTTGTGGTATAATTTCCATTGTCATAAGGGATCTAGGCCTAAATAAGCTTAGTTACGGCGTTAATTGCGTCACGATTTAGAAATAGAAGAAAAAGAACAAAATATAATAGATATGATATAATACTGGGGTTAAATAAGAATGGACAGCACGCAAAAATAAATTTTAAAAAACAAAAATCGACTATGGCATAGTCTATAATACACAATGCTACTGCAACCAATCTGGAAATGTGCTATTTGGAACGCGGCAATATTTTAATTGTCATTGATTATTTTTTCTCTTATTTGGCTGTATCCTGTTTATATTATTCAATGGCAATACCATTAGCTCTACACTAATGTATTATACATTCTAACGAGCAATTGCTGTTAAATTGACTCCATTCTTACTGAATCAAATCAAGGTGTTTATTCGTCTACGATATAATTAATGTACAAAACACTAATTGCTTCTTCTAATGGCAACTTGCAATAATTATAGAGGTAAAGTCCTGCGGTAATCTATCACATATAAAAAATATCGTACGCAATTTTGCAATTTAATGCCTCCGTCTTGATATAGTGCAGTAATTGGCTAGAATTAAGGTGTTTGTTTATTTTCTGCTTTCACAATGTAAAATACAAAAGTTGAAGTCCTTCGATTTAGTAATTTCGCAGCAAATCCAATATTTTGATATTTCGACATACCTGCAATGACAGTTTCGTGCTAAAGCTTAGCACTTTCTCAAATTGACTGACCACTTCACACTACTCGTCCTCTGCTTCCTGTTGGAGCTTGACGTAGGTGGCGCTGTTGAAATTAGGAGTTAGTCATAAATAATCGGTATGAAGTAACAACACATCCATGCCAAAATGTCTAGCAGCATTTGGCATGCGAAAAAAGAAACGAAAGACGTTACTGGACCATGAACATTCTATTTTGAGGCTATGCAATTTGGCTTAGCAGAAACCACATAGCTCTCCTGAGGATGTTCTTAGCATCAAGGCCAGGAAAGAACTCACCCAAACCTAGTTGAATCCAGGCCAAAGCCTGGTCTGAATCTCTAGAGTTGGAAACTAAGGAAAGAGTTCCATAGCTACCTCCTCTTTGATTTTTGACAGGAAAAAATTATTTTTAATTATGGCCTAACACTAACAATACCCTAACCCTAAGGCCCAAAATAAAAAAAGTTGTTACTTGTAGAACTTCGAAGAGGGGTACATATGGAACTCTTGCCGAAACGAAGATACTAGAACAATATTGGTATCCTCATTACCTTGTAAGTAAAGTATATCTGCACATCCTTAGAGGGATGACCAACCTCTGAAGGTAAAAGACACTGATGGCAGCTGCCAATGACCTGTTTCTCTTTTCTTTCATATATTGACACAGACGTGACATTTTCCATGTGGCCTTATTCAAACCATTTATGCATCTTGATTTCAGAGTAAATTTCCCTTAAATACAAAATAGATCCATTTTAGCAGAAAATGTCAGAAATGGATGTTTTCTCCGTGAACCAACGTACCTTTTAGCACATATTCTAATATAATATTTAGGTATCTTAACAGTCATTTGTTGGTTCAATGCTGAAAGGGTTTCTTGGGGGGGGGGGGGGGGGGTTGTGTAGTGAGATCGTCTCCTATGGCATTAAAAAAAAATTATATTTGTTGTTTTTAAAGTATATAGTTTGCTTAATGGTACATTTAATTAAATATTATATATCGCTTTAACATCAGCGCGCGTTTTGTATTACATGCGTCTAAAAATACTATATTTTAAATTTATGTCATTATTGGCGCCCTTGCGGCTGATTGTCATTCAAATCAGTAGGCGTTTCAAAATTGTTTAAATAGGTAACAGAAAAGTGGAGTGGATAATCACATGCAATTGTGAAATTCTGTACAAAATTAATTCCTCTGCAAAAATAAATGGAAATTCATATAAAAATGTCGTAGCAAAATCTCAACTTGGGCTAAGCAAAACATAGTTGGGTCATTTGAGCAATTCCGTGACCGTGGAGAGCAGAGCATCATTTCTCAGTGGATTTATCTTTTATGAAGGTTAATGAACAAATTTTGACATTTGACCATGTTTGTCTTATATCGCCGTAACCATACGTTGTAAGTAGTACAAACTATACCTTTTTTTAATCCTTGTGACAAGACAAACACGTTGGTTACCTTTTTACAGCAATCCAAGCATTTTTCAATTTTGACCCCTGTATTATGAATTTCCCCCTCCTGGATTCCGCCCACACTTTCAGGAGGGGCACCCCTGCTAAATTTGTTCATTAACCTTCATAGAAGATAATCCACTGAGAAATGATGCTCTGCTCTCAACGGTCACGGAATTGCTCCAAATGACCCAACTAGCATGGGCTCGTTAGTCGGTTTTATTGTCGTGGGATGGGGGCGGGGGAATCAGAGAGGTTCGCAGAACCGTTGTTACCAAGTTGGTCCCTTTAGCTGACAGTACCCGGTAGTTTATCTTTTCATAGAGTAATGCAGTTACAAGGTCTGTAACACAGACTAGGCCTCGTGCTGAATATCTCACTAAGAATAAATTTAACCCCCTTTGGGCACTACCGAGCTATCTGATTGGTTATATATCCCTAAGGTCCTTAGAGGAAAATCTGACAATCACCGTAAAAAGTGAGGTAGCGGTATTTTTCTTGCTAGATCTAGGGGCAATTGTCCCCTAAAACTTGTATGTTAAAATTTTAATTAGGTTTTTTTAATCATCCATTCAAGAAACTATGGAGAGACGGTTTTATTTGAATCTTAGCCGACATTGTGTTTAAATTATAGATCAGTGCATAAATTAACACATGCAAAATATATTTTGTGCATAATAAATTATATGAAGTAGAGTGCGATATCAGAATTATAATCGATTCGCGTTGATACGTTCGCCCCCCTGGAGTTTGGACCTATTCCAATAAGCCGGAGAGGGGTCAAGCTAGCTCTACCGGGAAAATGAAAGAAATCAAATGCACGTGCCATACCGGATTATCTTGGAGGACACTCCGGTCATTTAACTCACTCACGGGCCACTAAATACAATTTCATTCATGTATGGAAACGCACTACAGTGTATTTCAGGCCTTAACATTGCTCACAATAACATGATTAACAGAAGTCCCTGCGCCTCATTGAATTTTTCACCTCCGCAAGAATGGTACGGGGTCACATATCAGATGAATCACTGAGAATATTAATTAGTCAAAAAAGTGTCTTATTTGACTAATTAAATATTAGTCATACACATTTTGTTTTATAATCCACAAAATAGTGCTAAAAAGTGGTTTGAATTAAAAAGAATGCTTTTTAAAGATTTTCTTAAATTTCATAATTGCAAGTATTTCTGCAACTTGAAAATTTGGACTTTTTAATTACAAAATTCGTCAAATGACTAATTAGCAAATGGCCAATGTGTACTTAATTCGTCATTTTGTGCTTGACTAACTAATTCTAGTCAATTGACTAACTAATTCTAGTCAATTAATTTGTCATTTGACAAATTAAAATTCGTCAGTCATTAATTAGTCATTTGAAAGTGTAAATTAGAGGTTATGAAAATATTTTGTAATCATGAAAACTACTTTAAAATATGGGAAGGTTATCTTCCAGCATAGCAAACATGTTTCCAGCATTGAAGTACATTTTAAGGAATGGTAAAACAAGTGATTTGCATGATTAATTTTTAATTAGTCAAATAAGACACATTTTTGACTAATTAATAGTCTCAGTGATCGAGTATAAAAGGCAAGGACATATTATACCCTACGTCCTTGGCCAGTAAAATGATACATGTAGAAAGATATTATAGTCTAAAGGGCGGGCTTTTAATAAAAGCAAATTAAAATATAAATTAACCTGTGATAATAGATATTGAACATGACTCAAAAAGTAATGACAGATTAACAATATAAATCCATGCAATGGAAATGTAATTTTACGGTAGAGGCAACAAACTCACGAAGCACGTTGAAGTTTAATTATTATTTTAAACATCAGAGCTTGTACATCCACGCAGATGGCATGGGGAACATCAGGTTGGATCGACTATAATTGAACAAAGAAAAGACAATAAAGCTGTCTGGGCGGTTAATCATGAAGCTACACGAATATGGCGTACTATATACAACAAGGTGTGTTTGATTTTCAGAGCTTGACACACTTCAATCAAACCGCGTATATATTAATAATAACTCAATGGGGAGGACCGAAATGAAGAAAATGTAAGATTACAATCGGATATCAAACACGTGTCTAATGTACCATAATGACAACAAAATCATGCAACTTGATGCAAGAGCAATGTTAATCGATACATTGTAAAAAAACTCAAAATATAAGAAAATGTAAAATCAGTAAGGTATGAGTACCGTGGCAGGAGCAGACATTGGTAATGAATAATTAAGGCGAACAATCAAGTGTTGAGAAATGAGTAAGTATTGCTATCTCAAGATATCGTAATGCACAAGTTTTTACTAATTTCTTAGAGCAATTCCAGATTCAGGTCAACAATATAAAGTATTAGAAAACTGTCATAGATCTTGACTATTTAAATCCACTATTGATTTTTGCATTATTTTGCACTTAGTAGTGTGACGTACGTTATACGTCAGAAACTCGAGGCGACTCTTCTTTATAATCCTCATATGACTTCCGCTTATTACGTGTAGCGTGTAATTTACCCGTGGTAGGGAACATCAATGACTGGTCTTTGTGTTTGCATTTTAATGTCTTTATACCCCCGGTACATTATAGAATACAATGCCTGCATGAATTGAAAATATTCTCAAAGAGCATGCCAGATTCACAATCAAATGCTGGTAATGATGTCAATGTGTTTGGGCTGACAGGCCAGTCACACTAAGTCCAAAATAGAGATGAATTAGGTGACGTTCATCTTCACCAATTTATGCCGATCAATTAGTTTCAAGGAGGAGGTTATTATCACCTCCTCTCATACATCTTTGGGTTAAAAACATTTTACTGTTAAATTTTCCTGTATTAAAGTAGAACTGCCTTCCCATATAATACAATTTTAATAACCCACATTGTTTTAATGTAGTTTCTGGAGACTTGGTTTTTAAAGCAATATATCACATTTCTTTAAACCCGCAAAACCAGTTTTCAACAAGTTGATAGTTTGACACCGTTACGTTGGTAAATTTGTCAGGAACTATCCCTCGAACGGATAATGCTAAGAAATGGGTATTTATCATAAAATAAGCGATTTTTGTAATGTAGAATTGGGGATCCGATTGGACGTACGCAAGCTGGAAATCTACGTTTATGTCCGTCCAAGAAATAGTGCCACCTCGAGAAGATAACCTCCCTTGACTTTCCTGAACCATTAAAAACAATGATGAGCGTAGACACTACATGGCGCTATTTCCCCGGCTATTTCAATTGGAAGGCCGTTTCCGCAGCCGTTGAATTAATTAGCGGGATCCCCATAATAATTATTCTAAGTACAAAATTCCTTCGTTTGTTACACACAGACATTTTCGAGCTTAACCCATTTCACAGGTATAGTTTTAGCCAGCTACTAGCCCCAGTTACCAATTGCAACCGTGTAAAAATCTCATTTTTTGGAAAAATTGGGCGCTCTTTAAAAAAATTGCTTTAATATTGCTTTACTGAAATATGTTTTCCAGAAAAGCAAGCTTGAAAGCGTATCATAATTTCGACAGATACCGTGGTCTTGACAAAACTTAGCAATAATCTTTCATTCAATCGCTGGCCCATTCAATTGGCAATTGAAACATCGACGTAACCAAAAATTGAACCGATTCGAAAACGTTTACAGCAAGTACCCTAACGCTGAGCATTTAGATCAAAATTGTGTGTTTTTTCCTAAAAGATAAGGAAATTTGAATTATTAGAGCTTTGATATTTTTATCAAATTATAGTTTCAAACTTCAAATTGCAATGTTTATTTGTGACATTTTTTATTTTTTCACAACTTATTTCAATTTTGTTTAATAATTTAATTTTTTAATTCTTTTTGTATTTGGTTTTTGTTTGTTTTAGGTTGTTTTTTTGTTTTTGAATAATTGTTAATATGAGAGAGCAACCCTGAGGAAATTTTGGAAAAATAAATTGCTTTACACTTACACTGCCCTGAAATCCGTTGGGAAGTGGCTCGAAATGAACTTTATAAGAGAGTTTATGCCTCTCAACAAACAACAAACACTAAACTAGAGGCATCTGGCATCAAATAACTAACTTGGGTGAGTGGATGGCTAGGTCAGCAGAAGACTGAAAAAATCCGCGAAGCAGTTGGATGAGGGGCGTGAAATGACACACAAATAGATATTATACAGAAAGCATGTGTTAATCATGTGGTTAAGTTCAACATGCGTAATGTCATGTAGACTGGATATATCGTTGCCAAATGGGTCGATCATTTGTTGACAATTAACTTTCTTTGATATCATGCAAAACTATTGACTGACGTTATGGCTACTCAATCAATGTCGAATGTGCCGTCTGACATCAGTTATGTTGATACCGACAGGTATTTATCTGGCATCTCAGTTACAACTTTACCTAATGAATTATCGGACAATGTAAACGAAACTGTTGTTAGAAGTGTCCTTCTTGGAATTTGCCTCAGTATACTTGCAGTTGCCGGCGTTTTTGGAAATTCTCTTATTGTGATTGCGGTGATCCGAAACAACACGCTCAATAGCGTTACCGACTATTTCATCTGCAGTCTGGCATGTGCAGATCTGTTTGTGAGCGCATTTATTATACCCTTCGCAATTACCATTGAAAATGTTACAAGGAACTTGGTTATTTGGGAAGACATTTTGCTCTATATGGTCCAGTTTAGATATTCTTTGCTGTACAGCATCTATCATGAATCTCTGTGCCATCAGCATGGATAGGTACCTTGCGATATTGAAGCCCCTGACATACAAAGCTATTGTTACCTTGCAAAAAGGACTTGTAGTCATCGCTTTTGCCTGGATCTTTTCATCAATGCTTGCACTGTCGCAGCTGTTGTGGAGGTACTTGATAGATGAGGAGGATATTCCAAATATGTGCATCATAGCTTCTTATAGAGGCTTCAGAATATATGCAACCCTCTCTGCCTTCTTCATACCGATGTTTATAACAGTAGTCATTTATTCGCGAATTATACCGGTTGCGCTCAGGCAGGCGCGTCAGGTCAGTAATGCCGAGTACGCTATCAACAGCATGAAGCAAAATGTTAACGTGATCAACTCCAATGCGTCAACGAGCCAGTCTTACAACGGGCAAGAAACTTCAACGGATACAAAGGAGCCAACGGAGACACGCACTTGTACGTCTGCGACACATTCGAGCAATCTCCAAGGATCATCATCGTCTGGAGCGACATCTGTCATCAAAAAATCAAAGAACAAAGAGTGGAAAGTAATTAAGACATTGGTTATAGTAGTTGGGGTATTCTTCATCTGTTGGATGCCATTTGCAATAGTTTCTGCATTGGAACCTTTCCGCGATGAACCTTTTCCAGTACCAATGGTATCATTTTTCGGATGGATAGGATATTCCAACTCGGTTATTAATCCTGTTATTACGTATGGCTAAATAAATCCTATAGAAAAGCTTTTAAAAGGGTTTTGTGTGGGCGGCGAGGATATGACATTGAAAACTGAGGCAAAACCTGAGTGTTACTGTTGTCTATGCCACTGGAATTGCCATTGTTGTACAAGAGGAAGTGTATGTAAGGAATCAGCATGAATCAAAATCTGTCATATAGTTACAAGGCATGAAAATTCTTCGCCACACACTAACGCATAAGGTTGTCAATGTTTGCTGATAATCAGTTGAGCGTGACTATCAATGAAGAGTCATACCTTGAATTATCTTGCTTCTCTTCAGACATTTCATAAGTTCGTTATGAGTAACATAACTGTTGTTTTATCGGTCCCCTCGTGTTTGCAGGAATAGATGATGTGACCAACTGCTTTACAGGATGCAAAACATATACTTGTATCATTAGATTGGAACTTTTGAATCGAATCAATCTTAGATACGCCATGCTGATGACTGGATTGATAACACAGTGCTGAATCCGAACTTATTCGTTGATTTTTTTCCAGCGCTTTTCCTCTCTTTCCCTATTTTCCTTCCTCATGAAAATTTGGTGGGCACTAATATGACTCGTAACCTTTTTTGTGAAAACACAAGTGATTTTTTCCCGATAAAAGGTGACAATTTTATGAAACTTTTATGACTACATTGCCGCCAGCCTATAACTGTACAAAATGCTATTAAACAAAACTATTCATAATGACGTTGGTTTATATTCACTTGACGTGACGCTTCAAAAACCATCGATATTCTTACGCCTTATTACGCTACAGCGCTTTTAACTAGGTCATACCTGCCATAATAAAGCAGTGATATTTTGTAAAACATTAACCAGGTTGTTCGTCTACTTGTACCGTTGACATTAAAGAGGCGCTTCGTGATCCACAGCCCACAGCTGTTTGAAAGTCTTATTTATTACTTATTGCGGCAAAACCAGAATAAGACAAAATAATATCAGTAGCTACCCACTTTTGACAACTGATTTGGATTACTTATTCCTCTTAGCCCATCCTGTGTACATTGTACGAACATTCATTTTTCTTAAAATCTAGTTTTCGCACAGATCTCTATGGCGAATGGGCATACAGAGGGCGCTATAACATACAAGTCATGATCTTCGTAGGCCTTCATGACGATATGACGATGGATGTTTTTTTTTATTATGTGAATGTGAATAGTGCACACATTTTAAAGGACCCGTTGAAAACTGACTCAGAGATTTCTTGAGGATGCCGCCCTCAAATTTTTAATAAATCATGTTTTTAGCATGTACAGTGTATAATGCTTTTACATATGGTAATAACTGTGTGATAAAGCTAAGCTCAGATAGATGTCCTTCTCATACAAAATCATAACTTCATAGAAAATTCTGGATCTGGAAATTTTATTACACACATTCTATGGTACTGCTATAGTACACATTAAGGTTTACAACATCCAAAAAAATCCCGTTCACGTGAATTTTTGGAATTGAGCAGTTTGGGCGACTATCTTCAAGCGCGTACCGAAGGAGGATAAAAAAAGTAAAACAAAACACATACACACACACAGAAAAAGAAAAGAAAAGAAAAGAAAAGGAAAAGAAAAGAAAAGAAAAGGAAAGGAAAGGAAAGGAAAAAGAAAGAAAGAAAGAAAGAAATTTGCAGTTATAGCTTAAAAGTCTGTAGAATTCTCATTTAAGTTATTTTTGTGACTGAAATTGTCGAAAAGGAAGAAAACAGCAGTGTTCCAAGATATGAATCACCATTCAGTGTTGTAGTAAGTGTCCGTACGGACAGTAATGAACAAAATATCTGATTCTGTCCTTATTAGATTGATTTCGGTCTTATCACTTGGAGTGTGTGTTAGTATACCTATACTCGTTACAGACGAAATCTGATTTTTGATGATTTTCTGATATAACAAATCGCTGATTCGCTGTTTTATAAGCTCGTGTTACACAATATGCGAGGCAGATCATGCATACAGTACACGCATCTCAATGCATACGGGGAAATTAAAAGAGGTAAGCTACTTTTTTCGGTATTTCCACAGAAGAGTTTTTGATCAAATTCAGTTCAATAACGAGTTACTCCACCTTAGACTAAATGTTTTACTCTTTATCAGAGCAATTATTCTTGATTACTCTTTTTTTACTCAGAATGAGCGTGAAATTTATTCTTCCTACTCTATGAAATATTGATTAGTTCTGTTTTTACTCATAAGAGGAGGGTAAGATTTACACATTTTGCTTATGTTTAGTAAGGTATCCAATAACTTTAACTACTCATATTTAAGAGCAAGTTTAGTTTAAATTGTGCACATTTGGTGATTATAATTGCACACAAATTCACTCAAAGGGCAGCAATGGCGGCTACGGTATTGCACTGTACATTATATTCACTCTTCCAACTTTGAAGAAATGACAATTACCAGATTTGTTTGCATGGGGACAGGTACACAATTTTATACCCAGGTATGGGTACATATGTACGTATACTACATGTACTACTCATAGACATGCTTTGGTGAGTAAGATGACTGTGCCTTTTACAGTTTATTCATCCAAGACCCTTGCCTTGTAATACTTGGGTGGGCCAACTGCCAAAACCAGCATATCAACTGAACTTGTTTATGTCTAAAAAAACCAATAACAAATTCTGGGTAAATTACACAGGTTCAAGTATACGTCTATCTCAAGTCTTGGTGGCAGGACTGGTACATCATCATCATTGTTATCGCCATTGTCATCATTGGCATTGTCGTCATTGTCATCTTCATCATCAATATTACGAATCTGCAATATTGCAAAGTACTCGTACTCATACTCGTACTCATGCAAAAGTACTCGAACTCATACTCGTACTCAGGCATAAGTACTCACACTCGTACTCGGGATTTAAAATTTTGCTGTACTCATACTCGTACGCGTCTCAGGAACAAATGTACATCATACTCGTACTCGTACTCAGGGTCAAGTACTTCATAATCATGCTCGTACTCATAAAAAGTACTCATACAAGTCTGAAGACTAGATAGACATTTTTGTTTATTTATTTACCACTGTAGCATTCCCGTGTTTATTCCTTTTACTTGGCTCATTTATATATTTCTTTCCTGATATGTGTTTTGTGAAATAGTCAGTGATAAATCATACCATCTGCAAACAAACCCTAAATAAGTTTGTCAATGATATAATACCTCCACATACACAGTGTGTAATAGGAAAGGTAGGCTATTCTTGACGCACGTTTGAAAACAGAGAAAGTCAAGGGGAAAATACAGTAAATTTCATTAAATTAAATTAACTGCAAGCTAAATTGTATGAATGTGAAGATTTCAATGTCTTCAAATTTCAATTATACTGGCTTATTTCTTAATAATACCATTGAATCATCCATGAAAAAAAAGACGTCCACACATAACCACGATATATTTTTTAATAACCAAGAAAGTGGAGTATTATGGAGATATATCTCGTACAAGCATTAATATTTTAGGTTGCTATGGAAAATACTAAGTTACCATTGAAATATCGAGAAAGAGACAGAGAAGGTAGCAGGTTAAAATGTGAAAAAATAAAAGAAATATATGACACGATAAAAAAAGTCAAAACATCATGCTAATTCTACAGATTACTGTAATCAAGAAGAATTTGGCTTATTTCTTGAACCCAAAATCATCCAAATACTTCTGTGGTTTTTACAAAGTTATTTATATCCCGAAATTTGAGTAAGGTATGAAATTTATATATATTTACCTATTACCTATTACCTATTACCTATTACTTATTTACCTATTACCTAGCTACGTATTACGCAATTGCATCATAATATATTGGGTGCCCTAGAATCTCTCGTTGTCTCAATAACAGCACATTTTTTGAAGAGCGTCCCAATTTCAAATTTGATGTTTTTGCACACTTATGCTCAAATGCGTATTTATCATAAATAGATTTGAATTAGAATTGGGATCCCACATTCTACGTTACGGCAGAGCTGGAAATGCACTTTATGTCCCGCCCATGATGAAATATGCCACTCAAGAAAATGACCTCTAACTTGGACTTGCCTGAACCAATAAAACAACGAATGGATGAGCGTAGACACGTATACATGCGATATTTTACCGCTATTATCTTATTGGACTGTCCGTTTCCAGCAGCCGGTGAATTATTTCGGAGCTCTCCGATATTAATTAGTCTAATTACAAATTCCTTCGTTGCGACACATAGCCAATTTTTTTCGAGGCTTAATACTCATTCACAGGTATCATTTTACTAGCAAGTGACCAATGCAACCGTGTAAAATCTAAATTTTTTTGAAAATGGGGGCGCTCTTCAAAAAAATGTGCTATTATTGCTTTAAGCATGGAAGAAAGAGATAGAAGGACCACAACGACTCCACAATCCGATTAATCTGTTTTATCAATTCCCGCACAAACGGAACGATTCAACAATCGACCCTTTATCATAATTCGCCTCTGCCGCAATCGATGATCGGCGAGCATCATGCATTTGTAGAATTTTTTGAAACTATTACCCCATGTTCCGCTGGTACTCCGGTATGTATCTTTTGGGGGGGGTTGTTGTTTTTCCGTTATATAATAAGTTTAATGTCCAATATGGAATTCAGCTTTAACTGCCAAGACTGTCCATGTTAAAATAAGGATGAAAGTTTGACTAAAATTTGAAAGTTTGACTGGGGGCGTCTTGGATTTCCGTTGGGCACCCATGCTCGTTCCAGGGGATCTGAAAGAACCTCTCCATAACGGACCAATTGTCAGTTAAAATATACCCGGCCACTAATTGGACCGCTTTGGGAAATTATACTCCTTTCAAGTGAAATATCACCTAACGGTACAGCAGGTAATATGACATCCTTAAACTGTGGTTTTTTTTAAACATATATTTCCACTAGTATTATTATCCCGTTATAATACTCCGTTTGAAATACACTCATATTATTATAAAATCTTTACTACTTGTAAGGCAAATATTTTTGATTAATATAGTGTTACGGTCACCTTGACCAAGGCCAAAACCACCACCTAAAACTACGGATTCAAACTCCTGAATAACTAGACAATACACTGTGATCTTTATACAAATTTTAAAACAAGTATTTATTTTACTTTGTGTGTTTAAATCAATCTCAAATCAAACATCGCTTGGATCAATAATCAAAGATTTATCTATAATAAGTTGTTAATTTATGAACTAACTAAACTTACTACCTGATGTGTGCCGCGACGCGGGTTGACAGCGAGATTACAAGTACGATGCCGAACTTGCAAAAGAGTCCCTGGCGAATATTCCACGTAAAACTAACGTA
>JAMKCH010006268.1:0-84377 GCA_023653785.1 Ophioderma brevispina
AAAAAAGTTTAAAATAAATGAAAACATATACACCTACACACACGTGTAAAAATAAATCTTTAAAGCACACTGAAATGAAACAAACTGATATTTCTGTTATGTATGTTTTTAAAACGTATCTAATGTTGAAACTTGTATCCAGAATTTGACAGAGATTCTTTAGGACAGTGATGTTTTTATGTCGATCCTACCAAACTTTGTAAGTACTTGCAATGAAACATTCGATTAATTTGATGGGCACTCTCTATACTGGTCACACATCATTGGCGGGCGTATGATTACTAGGTATGTTAAGTTTGCATAATATAATTTGTCGCAACAATCCCCTGATAATCTGCACTCCATGTGAGACTCGCTTTATTCGGGATATGTTACATACCAGGTTGCACGTAGTAAAGGGCTCCATGGAAACCTTTCAAACAATTCTTGGTTGAAAATTTGATCTTCCTTCTCCGTGAGAATTTCAATGATGCGGCATGGCCCAGCATATGACTGTCATTTCACGGGAGGGAGAAATCTTCAAGAAGTGATTATCCGTGAAGATGGTCCATCATGCGGGCCTTATACAAGTCTTGTCTGTATGTAACACTCCGCTCTGCCAATTTCGATTTTTATTTGCAATGTTATTGTCACGATAAAGAGATGCACATTTGCACAATTTGCTAGAGAAAATACCTCACAAGGACCCGGGGAGCGCGCACATGCGGATGGCTAACCTCCATAGTTACAGGGGGTTCGAAGTTAGGTCTCTAAAAATAAAGGTTCGAATTACAATCCTTTTTGTCATCTTTATCGGTTCTTTAAAGGTCTATGAACTCAAAGAATTCAATTTTTCAATTCAATCAAGTTTATTCAGCAAGAACTCTTTTTGTTTCGTAAACGTTTTACAGAACCTTTTCTTTTTAGGTTCTTTTTCGAAATCTATCAGATTAGGGAAGAACCCTCTCAGAATTTAGACCTAGAGTCTAGCCCTGTGTGATTCAATGTCTGCACCAAAAAGGTTCTATTCTGTAAATTGTAAAGTTTCTGAAAAGCTGATAATATTTATTCAATGAATCAAGTGGGTTCTTCAGAACATATCAGGGGCCCCTTTTTGTATATAGATATAAGAACCGAAAGCTGAATGTATACTATTCCTAACCCTAACCCTTATTTTGCCATGAATAAAATATATTCAATGGCACACGTGTAAAATTTGTAGCCCACATATGTGAAGTCTTTTTGGTTAAGCAACACTGTCATAAATGGCCGTAAAATTACGGACTTCGTAAATTGAAATATTCTTTTTTGCCCATAACACCTATACACATAATAGGGCACATCTACGTATATATTCTTATCACCTACAACCATGCATGTACAACGATCCGAACTTACGTTAAAGTTATGTTTATTTTATGGAACGAAAAAAAAGTGTCTTGAAATTTTGCTTCCGGAATACGGACCATAAATAAAGAGTCTGACAGCGAAATTTCAAGACTCGAGCTGTCTTTGTTCCGAACCCAGAGCTGAGTCAAATTTACATTATTGTAAACCGTAATTGTGAACAGAATTTGAACTTTATTATGTTGGCATAAATTTGTTATTATAACTTGTTTCATCTTTTCATATAACTGCTAACCTTTAAGAAGATCCACACAATGACCCCTGTCTAAGTCTTGGCGGCGATCAATCTAATCAGCAAAAGACATCGGAAACGCACCAGGTGAACTGTGGTAACCCAATAGAGCACGGCTGAATATCAGACGGGAACGATCAAACCGAAACGCCTCACTGAAAAAATCTTTTTCTAATTTTGGACAGATAGGACCCATTGATGGCTTAAATTATCTTCGAGATGGTCTCATTGTGAGTGAACTGAACTATTACAGACTGGTGTTATGAGGGAGTATTCAGACAATATGCCAAGTGTTCAGACCTAATATGGCAAAAAAAAATAGTGAATCTTAGAGGCATAGGAAGATTTTCAACTGGGGTGGGTGCTGGAGAAGGACCCTCGCTTCTCCCGTATGTAGGAAGGATCTTCTCAATGAGGCGTTGAGCACTATCGATTTTAATATGATACTTAGTCTTTAATCTAAGCAATATTGCAGCTTTATTGAAATGACGTTTTTCCAAATATGACTCCATTACGTTGAAGTCCTCGCAGTGAATTTAATTTGCAATTGAATACTGGAAAAGAAATTGAATAAGAGGTGATTGTTCCAGCACTGAATCCTCGGTCTAAATCTCAATTTAAATGTGCTCCCTAAAAACGGTTTATTAAAGGAGTCCACGACGAGATAGTTTTGGTTAGATTCTCGGAACTCTGAGGCCTATGTAAATGTCAGCGCGTATGCCAAACGTGAGGTAGCGTGATTGGTTCAGTGGCGGAGGACACTGTTTTGTGTATCTGCCTCATGGAAGTTGGAGGAAGATCACCTGACATGCTATTGGTAATCCATTGCGAGCTCTCCTGTCGATAAACAATGTCTAAATCACAACCAAACGACATAAACAGACACTGAAAAATAGTTGAAACTGATGTGATCAGAGTTCACGGATACATGGAACGAATTGCATCTTACACCGATCATAATGTCGATGGACGTTTGCTTCATGGATTGGATATCCGAAGTTCTATTCCAGATAGTGAGGACCAATTCCCATATTAAATTTCTTACCATATGTCCATATCCAATGTCAAAGAGCGAACCTAAAACCAATCCCAAGCCTAAAATAATGATGCCAGTTCATTGTGTCCTGCTTCTTTTGGGGAGGTTTTTGCAAAAAGGTAGTATTTTCAATGATGTTAAATACATTGAATATGTGATGTATAAAATGCATACATTACCATATACATACATATCAATGTATGTATACATACATCGGAGAGGTTGCAAAAGGTAGTATTTTCAATGTATGTATACATACATTGAATATGTATGTGCACTGAGAATATTAATTAGTCAAACATAGTGTCTTATTTGACTAATAAAATATTAGTCATGCACATTATTTTTTTATAATCCACAAAATAGTGCTAAAAAGTGGTTTGAATTAAAAAGAATGCTTTTTAAAGATTTTCGGATTAAATTTCATAATTGCAAATATTTCTACAACTTGAAAATTTGGACTTTTTAATTACAAAATTCGTCAAATGACTAATTAGCAAATGGCCAATATGTACTTAAAGTTCGTCATTTTTGTGCTTGACTAACTAATTCTAGTCATTTGACGAGTCTAAAGTAGTCTTTAATTAGTCAATTAATTTGTCATTTGACAAATTAAAATTCGTCAGTCATTAATTAGTCATTTTAAAGTGTAAATTTAGGGTAATGAAAATATTTTGTAATCATGAAAACTACTTTAAAATATAGGAACGTTATCTTCCAGCAAAGCTAACATGTTTCCAGCATTGGAGTACTTTTTTGAATAATAAAGCACGTGATTTGCATGACTAATTTTTAATTAGTCAAATAAGACACATTTTTTGACTAATTAATATTCTCAGTGTGTATGTATACGTTTTACATACATTGGAGGGATTACATATACTAAGTGATTACATGAGATTACATGCATTGAAGAGATTGCATGTATGTATACATACATGTACATTTAAGAGATGTAATCTCTTCAATTTATGTTTACATACATTGGAGAGTTTACATGTATTAAGATATTACATGAGCATGAGATTACATATTAAATAAATAAATGCCAGTATTTATATAGCGCTTTATACAATTAAGTCTCAAAGCGCTTTACATTTGTTCCGCTGTCACTAGGATAAATCACATTTTTCACATATTGAAAATTCGGCAGCCAATTATAACGGCGCACAGTATGACTACCCCTGGGTGAAGTGAGACAAGCGAGATAAAGTGTCTTGTCCAGGGACACCACACGTTGGCCACGGCGGGGCTCGAACTCAAAACCTAATAATCACCAGTCCTGCGCTTTTGCACTGGACCACACGTGCTCTCGTATTACATACATTGAAGAGATTGCATGTATGTATACATACATTGAAGAGATGTAATCTCTGCAATGTATGTAAGATTATTGAAGAGATTGCATGTATATACATACATTGAAGAGATGTGATCTATTCAATGTATGTTTGCCTACATTGAAGAGATTTATGTTTGAAGAGATTACATGCATACATTGCAAAACATGTGCTGTTATTGCTTTAATTAATAAGATTGCATGTATGTATAGGCCTAATCTCTTCAATGTATGTTTACATACATTGAAGAGATCACGTATTATAAAGAGATGAGATTACATGCATACATACATTGAAGAGATTGCATGTATGTATACATTGAAGAGATGTGATCTCTTCGGGTAGAAGATAGAGATTACATCTACCTTTAGCAAAATTAATTATAAACTAAAATATTCCTTTGGATCACTGCATTACCGCAGAGTGTATTTATTACCTTTAAAAAATGTCCATGTATGAATAATAATCCACACTTGCGGATATTATCATTTTTTTGTTGCACCAAGAAAAGTAGGGAACAACAATGTTTTTGTTTGTTTGTTTGTTCTTGCATTAATGGTTCATAACCGTTTGATAATAAGATGTGTTGACTGATTTTTAAGAACAACTAAAAAATTAAGTTTGTCAGCATTTGGACATGCAAAACAAAACGGGATGAGCAGCCAGAGTTCTTGAGCCATGAAAACGATTTTTTTTTCGAAATAGAGGTCTTTCATCACACTCATGCATAACCTATAACAAAAGGTGTTAGTTCCCGTAGTATTCGTCATTGAGATCAATTTAATACCCGTCCTCAAAGTACTTGCGCTATTCTAAGTGTGCACCCATACTTTATGGGCATACATATCCCAACGGCATGGTCTTTCTTAGATTAGAAAGTCTCCCGATATTGGAATTGGAATTGCCATTCCAGGCAGATGGCCCTTGCCATTCCCAGCAAGATGGCCGCTAATTCGAAAAGGTGGAAGAACCCTCTATTAAATACTTTTATTGCTTTCTAACGCGAGATTAACTTCAGTTACTGCAGAACACGATGGCGTTTGTGCCACTTTCTGATTGAGTGAAAACGGGGTTTGATGATGTGAAAGAATGGGTTAACACATTTGTTCACATCTTGAACAGATTTGAAATTCAAAGAAGGGTGTAAAAAAAACCTTTTAAACAAATAAAAGATGCGAACACATTTTCTTGGATTTTGGAGTGTTTATTTGATTGCAAAATGTATCCTTCTGGCATATGATTTTAACAGATATTCACTGAATGAAAGGTTTGCAGAAATATTGGTATTGTTTATTATTTATGGGAAAGAAAATATTTATTCATTGAACTTACTATTGTTGACTATTAAAGCTTTTCGAACATCGAGAAGATTAGACTTCTTTGTGTACTTGTTCTTTTGCATAAGTATGCAATCTTCTTTTAGCTGCAGTAAATGCTGACAGGGCAGTACGCCGGATTTGTTTTTTTGGGGGGGCTTTTTTTTTTTTGGTAAACGAATAGTGGACCCAACACCCCTAAAATGGCCCTTTTTTTTAGACTTTTTGAAATCTCATCACAAAAAAATTGGATTTCTTTTCAAAGTTTTCTCTACTTTGGACTTTTATCACAAATTTCAGCAAAAAAGTGGAAATTTTTCCCCTTTGGCGGAATAAGGAACCTTTATACTCATTCGGACCAAACGATCAACCCCGTTCTGATTCTACAAACCATGTGCACGGGACATGACGACTAGATTCTGAAAGCACGAGGAATGGTTACTAAACCTGCAAGCAGGAGGGGCGGGGTCGGAACTGAATTAGGCCATAAGAACCTGATAACGGGAAACAACCGTGTAGGACGTTCACTTTCTGCTTGTTGTATAAAGGAAGTATCAATCACACTCAATAGGCCATGCTCATGATCACAACCATACATGGCGTAATACAATATGACAGTAGACGATCGTGTAAAGGTTGATCCACCAATAAGATACATTCTTTATGTACCAATAACTGTAGGGACCTACTTTAACAAAATCTTTGCGGCAATACGCTTCGTTGCAGAGCAGAGGTCATGTGTCTCAGATTCCTGTAGATAGAACACCTGTGGGTGACACGGGATCGTGGATGGCGCCATCAAAATTTAGGGAGTATGACCACCTTACATATGCACATACTCCAAAATCGGGGAGTACACCACTCATGATTAGATTTTAATGAGCTTGGACCAAGTGGGAATGAAACTAATTGGGGAATTTGACCAAATGGGAATGAACCAAGTGAGATTGGACCAAATGGGAATTATACCATAGGGGACTAGACCGTATTCAATAGCTAACCATGTTTGGTGGACAAGATGCATACATTCCGGAATAAAATACATTCACTTGACAATGATCCCTGTGCAATCGCTAAACATGGACGTTGACAGCTTAAGTATTGTAGTCTGGAATGTAGCATCTTGTCCACCAAAATGTCTGGTGGCGACGTCACATTGAATACGCTCTATTAGACTAAAGTGGGGACTTGGACCAATGGAATTGGACAAATGGGAATTGGACGAGAAGGGGAATTGGACCAAATGAGAAATTGAACCAAGGGGAATTTGAACCAAATGGAATTGGACCAAATGGGAATTGGACCAAGTGGGAATTGGCATATGTTGGATGTGATTGGACCAAGTGGGATTGACCCAAATGGAACTTACCACGTTCCCATAGTCGTAGGCTTTTAGGTGTGAGCGTTTTCGGTCGGCCGTTTGACCTCTAAAGTAAACTCGATTGTATTTGGACTGGCATTTATTGTTCATAAAACAAATCTAGTTTCAATATTCTCAAGTTGAGAAAGAGGAAACGAAGAGAGGAGAGAGCGAGAGAGAGAGAGAGAGATGTTACAACGGTTCATCTAACATTCATTGGTTGATTCTCTAGGCGTTTGAGCATATATTCGTATTACATGGATGTATAGTCGATGCAGTTGTTACAGCGTTAATTCACATGTGTTCGACTGTTTGTGTTAGTGTGATGAGCCCAATGTGGAATCGATTTCCCGACAAGACGCTAGCCAATATCTATACCTTCTCCATTTAATTACGGAAAAGCATTTGCCATGTAATTATACAGGTAAATAAATAATATCAAAAAGTGTGTCGTTATTTTTGCAACTCTTGTATGGAGGGACGTTCACGCTTTGCGTTCTGAATATATTTTGCTATGTCACTTTTGACTGAATCAACGTCAAGGGGAATAATGAAGAAGGGCGATTTTTTAAAAGTAGTACATACGGATAACCAATTAACCAAATTGGCCCACGTAGCTCAAATCCAGAGAAGAAAGAGAAAAGGTGGAAAGGTGCAAGATAAAAAAAGGAAGAGGAGAGAAAGAGAGAGGTAAGAAGAGTAGAGACGAAGGCGATGATGTGATGAAACAGAAGAAGAAAAACAGCTGCGAGGCAGACTCACGAAGAGAAGAGAGAAGCGAAAAACCGCAGCAAACCAAAAGCAGAAGCAGTAAGAAGCAGCAGAAGCAAAAGAAGCCGGAAGAGGAGAAGAAGCAGCAGAATAAAAAAGCAGAAGCAGAAAAAAACAGAGGCAAAAGAAACACTGAAGACGAAAGGAAGAAAGAAGAAACAAAGCAGAAGCAGTAGCAGAAGCAGGAACAGAGGGCAAGCAAAAGCAAAAGAGCAAAAGAGTAGAAGCAGAGAAGCAGAAGCATAGAGGAAGAAGCAGCACTAAAAGAAGAAAACACAGCAGCAGAAAAAGCAGGCGCAGAAAAGAAGCACTGCCCAACACAGAAACAAAAGAAGAAACAAAACGAGAAGAAACAGAGGGAGAGAAAAGGCAGAAGCAGAAGAGGAAAAGAGGAAGTACAAGCATAAAGAAGCAGAAAACAGGAGAATCCGAAAGAAGCAGAGAAAATAGAAGCAAAAGAAGAGACATAGAAGCAAAAGAAGAAACAGAAGTAGCCTTAGAAGCAGTGGCAGGAGAAGCAGAAGCCAAAATAAGCACAAGTAGGCGGCAGTGGCGTAGCCATCGGGGGATGTTGTCGGGACATAAAGCGTCCGTCGGTAATTTGCTAAAAAAGTGTAAGAGCTGTTTTTTTTTTGGCGCGTGGTGGCTGCATAGAGCTTCATGAAATTTGGTTTATAAACATTGTTTGAATTGGTCAATACTACTACCCTATTAGTTTAGTATCTTTGCGTTAAGTCGAAATTTGCCTCGCCCCCCCTTCAGAAATTTAGCGACGTAACAAAATTTGGGTCAACCGGCGAGCGTAGCGAGCCGTGAAAAAATTTGTTGTCGGTACAACACGTGTCGGTACATTCACGAATCTGTGCCCCCTCGTCAACAAATTCCTGGCTACGCCACTGAGTAGGCGAAAGCACAGAAGAAGCAACAGAACAGAAGCAAAAAAGTAGAAGAAGAAACAATTAAGCAAGAGAAGCAATGAAGCAGCAAGTAGAATCAGAAGAAGAGCAGAAGAGCAGAATCAGAAAGCAAAGCAGTCCGAAACAGAAGTATGAGAATAAAAGAAGAAGAAGACAAAGATTGCAGAAAAAGAAGGGGAAATTATAGAAAAAGAAGAATAAAAATATTTTTTTTAATAATGATAAATTTCAATTCTTAAAATCCAGATTTACGCATAGCTCTGTTTTGCCCCCCTTATGATATCCGGAGACATCACCATATTTATAAGCCATTTTTATTGGTTTGTTGTTTGGTGTTTACGCCGCCCTGGCCACAGGTTATGATGGTCATCAAGAGGGAGGCGAATGATATAGCATAATTACTTTGGCGTATGGAAAATTTCATTTATCTTAATGATGACAAGGGGTAACTCTTTCGTACCTGGGATGTGCCCACTAGACTTGTAACCTCCGAGTTTCCTGATGATATCCCCAAGTTGTTCCAAATTTCACACCATCAATATATCACTGGCAGGTTTTCTATGATAACGTTCGATTTTCCAATAGATGAATACCTCCAATACCGCAAGTGGCGAAGGCCTATCTATAAACTGTGTTTGTTATTACCATGCATCATTATTACCGGGTTTTGAAAGCAGATGTAATTCGCTGGGAGCCATAGTCCGGGCTCCATAAACGAATAAAGGAATAAAGCCTGAAATAATGTTTGTCGTGAGAATTCGACTGAATCGGTGCCCTATTTCTTTTCCTTTATAGGTGGACCGTGGAGCACGGGGAACTATAATTACTTCTACACCGGCTATGCTGAAATGCACCCCAATGAGGTCAATACCCGTATAGGCATAAACAGGAACCTAAAAGCGCCCAATTCTATAAAAGTGTTAAAAGTTACGTCAATAACATTGGCTTTTACCACGCTTCATCGAGGCTTCCATGGCTGATGCCCTGCGACATAGATGTGTTTTAAAAAATCAAACTTCTGAATTTTCCGTAATTTTTTTTTTAGAAAATTTGGTTTCAGATTGATTCGAACTATTTTTTGAAAATTTGAAAAGCCAACCCATTTCAATACCAAAAGTGGCATAAAAAAGGTCAATTCGTATACCAGAGGTGAAAATGAGACCCCATTATGCAGCATGTATCCCCGGCAATCCGTACAAATGACTCCCCAAAATGATGATAAAGGTATGTCCCCTAGTTTACGTCAATAAAGTGGTACCTTACAATGTGTAAAAGTCAGTGATATGAAGTTCTTGATAATTTCTTTTCTCTCTTATCCAAACACGTTGTTCCAAATATGATCCAGACAGAGGTGTGTATATACAATGTCTGGCTACTTCAATGAATTCCGCAAGTTCCTTGTCTGCGCATTGTTTGCTCCAGCAGTGGGCAAGACCAAGAGATGTTCCATTGTCTGTGGTGCTTGTTCCACAAATCACAGTGGAGTGGGGGGGTGGGGGGTTTTGTTGTTTTGGTTTTTGGTGGTTGGTTTGGTGGTGAGCGTCCTGATATGCTTCCAGGTAGCCCATTCTGCAATTAAACCTTAGATCGGCCGGCTCTTGGTTTCTCAATATGTTGAGACATCGCCATTTCATCTTATGAGGATCAGCTTTCAGGTGGAACGCTCACCAGGTTCAATACCAATAGATGTTACTTGGTTGATAGCAAGTCTTTCTTTCCACAAGGCGACTCTCTCAAATTCCTTAGAAACCGTTTCAAGGGGTTGGACTTTACTGAAGAAACCTCTCTGGATTTAAGGGCGGTTAGCAACTGGTCACTGGTCCAGACATAGGGTGCTGTCATATAGATACTTGGCAGCTATGCTCTTGAATTTTCCCTCTTGAAGTTTGACGAGGCAGCAAAAATCATATTGGTGGTACCAGGATTTGTTTTCGTAGCGCACGACTCTCATATAGAAGATTTTCCTCTACACGGTGACAGATGAGACGATTCAGGATAATTCTTGCAAGGCTTTTGCCAGCAATTGACATCAAGAATCCTCTGTGATTATCACACGACTGCCTGTTTCCTTTCCTCTTATACAGATGGGTTATGAAAGCATCTTTTAATTCCTGAGGCACTGACTCTTGTTCCCACATGGACCTCAAGAGTTTGTTGAGTTTTCTCCTAAGATTATGACCTCCTTCATTTGATTCAGTCTGCCATGAAGGGTTGTGGAACATCTGGCCAAATTTCGGTTAATATAATAATATTGCAGCCTTTATATAGGCGCTTTCACGTGTAATCAAAGCGCTTTCAATATTTACCGGGTGGGGCACCATTTGGAATACGTCAGCTGCCCTACATACCCAAGGCATACGCATACCTTTGGGCGGCGCTCAATGGACAATATCCCCAGCAGCTCCCCTTGAGCCCGGGTGGGAGAGTGCAATCGAGATAAAGTGTTCCTTGCCCAATGACACAACGCGTTGGCAACAGTGGGACTCGAACCCAGACCTTCGTGTCACGAGCCGAATGCTCTAGCCACTGGACCACACGCGCTGCCCAGAGAACCTCTCACCATGGTACGCCACAATTTCATGCTGGCATGATGGCAGTGTAGCAAGATTTTTTTTTTTTCAAAACGGTACCATCGCCAGCTTCCCATTCACAATGGGTGTCAAACAAGTTTTGTTTGGCCACCATACCAGTCAGCAGGATGTTCTCAGCGATGCTTCAGTATGCCTTCCAACAAATGTTATGAATCCAATGGCATCGAAATGCAACATAGATTTGATGTGGTCTTGTCAACCTGAGGCGACTGTCTCAGAACAAACCCCAGATTCAGAGAAGGAACGCCTGTGAGCTACTTTGCCGATTGACAGCGCTCTTGCTGCTGACTCGGAAGCTGAGTAGCAACCCACTGTCATCTGTTCTCCTCTGCCTGTGACAAGTTCGCTTGACCATCGTACAAAACTGAATTATGTATCACCATCCACACGACTGTCCTGTTCCTTTCCTCTTAGATGAGTTATGAAAGCATCTTTTAATTCCTGAGGCACTGACTTTGTTCCACTAGACTTCAGCAGTTTTGTTGAGTTTCTCAACTAAGATGACCTCCTGCTTTGTATTCAGTCCTGCCGTAAGGTTGTGGAAAATCATGTCAAAATTCGGTTATATAAAATAATGGCAGTCATTTATATAGCGCTTTTAACGTGTATCAAAAGCGCTTTACAATATTACCGATACTTTTGGGGAAATACAGTCAGCTGCCATACTACCCAAGGCATACTCAACCTTTGGGCGGCGCTCAATGGACAAATCCCTACAGCTCCCCATTTAGCACCTGGGTGAGAGAGGCAAACGAGATAAAGTTCTGCCCAATGACACAACGCGTTGGCAACAGTGGGACTCGAACACAGAACCTTCGTATCCACGAAGCCGAATGCTCTACACTGGACCACACGCGCTCCGCCCAGAGAAACTCATCACCATGGTACAACAATTTCATGATGGCATGAGGGCAAGTGTTACAAGATCAAAACGCATCAT
This sequence comes from Ophioderma brevispina, assembly GCA_023653785.1. Lineage (NCBI taxonomy): Eukaryota > Metazoa > Echinodermata > Ophiuroidea > Amphilepidida > Ophiodermatidae > Ophioderma > Ophioderma brevispina. Next base: position 11,890 of record JAMKCH010006268.1, read on the forward strand.
CTGCCATCTTCCCAGTCACAAATGGTGCAAACAAGGTTGTGTTTTGGCACCAATACCCATCAGCATGATTGTTTTCTCAGCGATGCTTCAGTATGCCTTCACAAATGAGATCAAATGCATCAAATGCAACGATAGATTTTGATGGTGGCTTGTTCAACCTGAGGCGACCTGAAGAACAAAACCAGATTCAAGAAGGAACAGCCTGTGAGCTACTCTTTGCCGATTGACAGCGCTCTTGCTGCTGACTCGGAAGATATATGCAACACACTGTAAATCGTTCTCCTCGTCGCATGTGCAAGTTACGGCTTGACCATCAGTACCAAGAACTGAAATTATGTATCAACATCACTACGACTGAACTGGTTCCCTTTCCTCTTATACCAGAGGGTTATGAAAGCATTCTTTTAATCATGAGGCACTGGACTCTTGTTCCCAATTAGACTTCAAGAGTTTGTTGGTTTCTCAACTAAGAGTAAGACCCCTCTGCATTGATTCAGATATGCCGTTTTGAAGGGTTGTGGACAATCATGTCCAAATTAGGGTGCCAGAGAAGAAACTCATCACCATGGTACGCCAATTTTCATGATGGAAAGTGTACAAGATCAAACGCACATCTGCCAGATTCCCAGTCAAAATGTGTAAAAAGGTTGTGTTTTGGCACCAATACTATTCAGCATTATGTTCTCAACGATGCTTCAGTATGCCTTCACAAATTTATGAATCCAATGGCATCAAATGCAACTATAGATTTGATGGTAGCTTGTTCAACCTGAGGCGACTGCAGGACAAAACCAGATTCAAGAAGGAACAGCCTGTGAGCTATTCTTTGCCGATGACAGCGCCCTTGCTGCGGCTCAGAAGCTTGATATGCAACACACTGTAAATCTGTTCTCCTCTGTCTTGTGTCAAGTTCGGCTTGACCATCAGTACCAGAAAAAACTTAAATTATGTACCAACCCGCCCTGGTAAGGCCTAGTTGAAACAACCATCACTGGTCATAATGAAAACCTTCCGCTGGAGACAACTTCACCTCTTCGCTTTACCTCAGGGCAAAATCAGTACTTTCGATTTTTTTAGGGGTACCTGACATTTAACAATCTCTCGTTGCAACCTTTAACAACAGGATCGCTAAAGCCATTGCTGCATTTTGGACGCCTTCGTGGCAAAGGTATGGGAAAGAGACGACATCACATCACACTTGACACCATGCTCAAAGTGTAACGTCTCGTTATTGCCACTTACTTTATGGCGCGAAAAACATACCAGATCTCAGTTGATCAGTTGACATGAGTTGATCTTCCCCGACAGGGAAAGCATACTCTGCACATGCGTGGCACAGGGGCAAGTGCCGTCGATCTTAGGGTTATGTGGGCGAGCACCCATCTTGTGCCAGTTAGTGAGTTTGTTCAAGATGGTATTGCGTGAACATACTTTACTCTCATCTACTTGATCTGTGTCTTATAAGAGAGTGCGGTCCAAGCGGTAACTCATAGGTAGACAGGGTTATCACATGCTACAGGGGTGTTTCAAGTACCAGGTTACTTTTAGCTGACGGTTGGCTTCACGGGTACGTAGATGGAAAGCACACACATGTGTCTTGGATGGATTTGCACGTAAGGTGGTTTCCCTCGAAATGAGTGTGAGTTAATCCAAAGTTTGGAGAGCCTCTCTTCGACAACTGTGAATTAAGTATCGTCTGATAGATAAAACGACAGGTTCCTGCATCCTAGGTTGGTCGTTGGGAAAGATGTTGAACAGGAGCGGTGCGAGCACGAGTCCCTTGGGGTAGTCCATTCTTGAGCCTACGCCATCGGCTCTTCCTTGCTCTATAGCTGAAACAAGAGAACATTCCTGTTTGCAGCCAATCCTTGGATGAGACTCAGTCAGCGAATGTCCTTGGTGGTTCCAGACTTTATGGAGTAGGCATTTGGGATTAACAGTGTCATACGCCTGTTGTGATAGATCAACGAAACCACGGACTCCGGTCACCAAATCCTTCTCAAAAACCAGCCTCGAAATGGTTTGAGTTAGGTTGAGTACAAGTCTTGGCTTGTTGTTGATTTGCTGGCCGGAAACCTGCTAGTTAACATGTTCTGGTATGAGAATGTTTTTGTTCGTCTATCACCGGTTCGGTGTGGTTGAGTAGGAGATTTTCAAAGAGCTTATAAGTTTTTGAGGAATGAATTGCGTTTAGTTCTTGGGATTGGATGGATTTTCCCAGGCTTTAGGAGTGCCATTAACATGTGCTTGCCTCAAGACGTGGGGAACCTGTGGTGAAATAAGGCAGCAATTTTTTTCAAGATGTGGCATATTTTGGTCTACAAATAGACAATACTTTAAACCTCATCAAAAGGTTGTCCACCGATGTCTTTTCCTTCATATGGTAGATGATCTCCAGAAATGGATACATGTATCAAGTTACCTTATTTTCCAAACATGATTGTGAGGACGTTGAAAACGTTAAGAAGACATCGATGGTAAATGTGACTGAATTTTTGTCTGTTCAATATCGTCAGTGGTATAGTTCATTGGTAACACCAGCCTGTCCACCTTCGGGTAGGGAATTCTTCTTCCTGCAGTATCTCTTTTGTCTAGATTAGTGTGGTTACTAGGTCTCTACTTTGGACCAGAATTTGGCGGGTTAAACCTGTTTTGTGAGCGCTCAACCATTCCACTTAACTCAGAGCATATCAGGTTTCAGTTTATTTCGCCATCATAAATAATGACAAAACAAGGTACAATGTATGTGGGTTACCACTAAGAGCAAGCTCGAAATAGTGGCCACCATAATATGTGCAATGTTCCAATTTTACAAACACAAAATACAGGACAGAATGGTGCTAGCAAGACGCCGAGACCTGTGAGGAGAGACAGACCTGGCATGTGGGCAGGTTAAATGTCTAGTGTATTTATACCTGTATATGGGCCCCTTCACGGGAGGTTCGGTGGGGTTTCAACATTATTGCTGTTCCGTTATAGCCTTTCTCTTTCCTTTAGGAATGCCCAAGTATGCCAGGCATTTGTTGACTGATGAGGACAGAAATTTTCCTGCTTCCTACTTCATGGAAAGTAGTATGTGATACCATCCTCTGCTTTTAACAGTCATCCACTAGATCTTGGTATTTGCACTTCTTTCGTGCATATGCATGGATAGGTTCTCCTTCCATAGTGGACCGTCCAGCTCTATGATGATCATGTCTGTTTTTGTAGAACGATAGAGATATTAGCTGTCTCAGTGATTACTGGAGGGAACACTATTTTTTGTTTCCGCCTCCATCGGAAGGCAGAGCATTGCCTCAGCATAAGGTTGGTGGACTCTGCCCGAGGCATTGATAAGACGGCTTTCGAGAGTTGTACCAGCAGCCTTAGCGAAGGCTATTGTAGATTCCGATTCCCAGATACGATGGTTTTTTTTTTTCATGTTTGTTCTCTACGACATACGTTGCCAGACCTTTAGAGATTGCTTTCAGTGTTTGGACATGGCGCCAGTTGTATCTTCCCCCCCTCGCTTTATTATGAGTAGCTAAAACCATTGAGAATGGCACCCTTGTACAATACTAGATGACATAATTTGCAGAGTGCAAAATTGGTCTTGCCCCACAGTCTTATCAATTGGGCAAGGGTGGAATTTGATTTTATTCTGCAGTCATAATAGCGCCCGTTTTTTTCTTCTGGACACTGATTTGCTTCGCGAACGCCGTTCATTGTAAATGTGAATCCGTGGACAAGCGGCAAACCCGACTACTTGATTGTAGCTTCGGTAGTTCTAACTGATTTTGAATGCATCTTGTAGCAATTAAAGATAGATGATCTTTAGATGATACCACATATGTTAGATATATCTTACATCAAAAAAGCAAGGGCCGGACACAATCAGGGTACATTATTTTAAACTCGCCAATACCCTGCAACTCTCCCGGTGCTACCATGGTCCCCCCAACAAAAAAACAAAGAAAAAAAAGTTGCCACTAGATCTTTGGGTATCTTTGTGAAGTGGATTTCCCAGAGGCTTCCAACACGTTTTCCGGGTGTATCCTTATTTCCCAAATCAACTAAAATCTGACCTACTCAAGCAATGTTTTTATCCCCATCTGCCAATGTTGTTAGGGTCAAAGTCAAATATACTTTTCAAGATTTTAAAACTTTGTAAATTGTACGCAATAATCATAACATGTATTCTAGGCGATACAATGTCCATGTCCACGGTTTCCTTGTTTGGGGTCCAAGGTCATGCATGCTGGAGCTGCACGGAGTCAAATTTACCCTCGTCTTACCAAGCCTTTTTTGTAACACGGATTACAGCACCTGATGCTTATGATTTTGATATCAGTGATATCCATGGTCCTCCGCTTTCCCGATAACCAAAAGAAGTGCCAACATACCTCGTATGGCGTCCACCATGTCGTCATCAGTCAAAGTTGGCGAAATTGGCATTTCCCACAGAATAGGTGAAAATACAATTTTGCGCTAAAAACGTAGGAATATCGGTTGTCACTCTAACTATGCAAATGACTAGTTTTAACATAAACACGGAGTTTTCAGAGCCCTTCTGTAGGCATAAATTTCAAAAATGCACCTTAATATCCCCTTGGGTGGCAACCACACCCCCCCTTACCTTCGACTTTGACCGACATACCTAACCCCGGTGAAAGCTATCTTCACTTTTTTCGCTAAATGACCAAAAGGATGAGGAATGATTACCTAGAAGCTTTTTACGCGAGCTTTTGGGATTTTGTAGCGCACCGGGAAAAAGGTCACTAGGGGGTACCCCCCCCCCCCCCCCCCCCTCGTAGACGAGGGTTAAGCCGCTGGTTAAAACTTGAAACAAATTTATGTCAAATGTGAAAAGTGCATCTTGTAGGCCACAATGAGCTACAAGGCATGTGAAAATGTTTTTAATTAAGTCTGGCTGCAGGACCCCCCCCCCCTCCAATCACTAACGTGTGAAAAAAAGATAAATTTCCACTAAGGTGTTAAATTGATCTTGAAGTGTCATCAAATGTGGTTCTTTCAAAAGTGGGACTTTAAATCCATCCTTGAGGATTATTTGTTCACGTCGAGCTGATTTGTACTGAACTTTCGATAGAGAAGTATTATTATCATGAATTATCTTTATTTAGTTGTCAATAATTAACTCAAATATTCTTCTCTCTTCCCAAACTAGATATTCCACTCAGAGCGTCTTAAGCCATTTACACAATCATTTTTTTTACGCATCATTTTTCCACCATCCTGGTGTTGAATTTATACCAGTGCAGCAGGCCAGTTTTAGACGTGCATAAAGGACCTTTTCTCATAAATGATATGAAGAAAGTCACCCAGTTTAGGGTTTGATAAAAGTTCACCAGTTTAACAGAGAGGAGAGAGAAAGATTAAAACTACTAAAAGATCTAATTTCAAGCATCAACTGTTCACCATAGATTAATTAGGTGAGTACAGCATTCTGAAGCAATTTGGTTTAATTAATTTAAGTTACAAAATGCCATTTGGAATGTCATTATAGATACAGTATTAAAAGGCTCAAAAGGACCTCAAACTTACACTGATAATGACTTATTTTAAAGCGAACAAATGCTTATTTGTTAAATAACAGTGTAGGTCAAGTTTATAGGATACAATACAATTATTTTTCCTCCTTTTTATAAATAATTCGACTAATTATCCCCAGCTTATTTTTTTACAACTGCTAGCATGTTTGGTGTGTAGTTGGCTGCTTGAGCTTGAGGTCTGTCCCTTTAAGTGCAGTGAATCAACTCCAGTTGCCCTTTTTCTATGGACACCATTGGTCCAAATGTTATTTATCCCCCTTTGGAACATCAAATCTATGCATGGAAATATAACCTTGGTTAAATCATGCACAAAAAATCATGGGCATAATGACCCATGCATAGTCCAGTTTAGACGTGCATTTTTTTTTCCTTGTCATTATAACTCTCCTGAGGATCTCCTTGACAGAAGTGCATGCACGAAAATGCACCCTGTAAACTGGTCTTTCTACTATAACAAACTTATAAAACAACGCGAGTGGCGCTGTTGCAGCTTTGACTGTAGAGTCAAACCACACAGATTACCATACACATGATCAATACTGCAGAGTTAGAAATAGAGCGCTATTATGGTCAATACCTTCTTTACTTGTGCAACACATCCACAAGGTAAATGGCAGCTGGTAACCCAATAAGAAAATAAGCCTGTCTTTTTCTAGTATTACATAACCAGTCCCGTAACGAACAGGTTTAGGAAATTCCCCAGCACTCCCCACTCCAAAGAACGGATCGGACCAAAGCAAAACTCCCCGCAAAACTCCGTACTCATTAGGTCTGAATAATGGTTTTATCCAGCCCATCCATCCATCTTCCCCCACCCACCCACTCACCCACCCACCCACCAACCCACCCCACCCAACCACCCACTCACCCACCCACCCATCCATCATCCATCCATCATCCATCCATCCATCATCCATCCATCCATCCATCCATCCATCCATCCCTCCAGCCATCCCTAGATGCCTCCACCATCCATCCATCCATCTATCCACCCTCCATCAAATAGTCTTCAATTGAGGTAAAACCGCACCCTTTTACCGCGCCTTTTGGACCAAAAAAGTTTAAAAAACAGAACGTTTCACGTAACACACTCTTTTATGTTAAAGTTAATTGCTTTGATTCAGTTAATATGTGGTGGAAATTATTTCCCTGGCTTAAGGAGTGAAATAAGGGAATTAGTTTGCCTTAACTGTTTGCTTAGTTTCACGTTATCCAACAAAATAGGTCCAGGTCAATAGAATCCAATAGTGCCATAACTTTTTGCCTTTATTCGCCATTTTGTTTAATAACCAGAACACTAATATAGTCAAACGCTTCCTATATATATACAATTCTCAACGAAAATGAAGCCAATTGCGTTTTTTTGCTGTCTTTGACCACCATTTTTTCTTAACACAATGCTTTGTGTGATTTAAAATGTTTTTGATAGTTCAATAGATCTAATAAACCCAATTTGACATATATAGTTTTTCTATACTTTCGGTTGGATTTTCTGTGACACATTTGCCCTCAACCATGCCAAAATGCAAAAAAATGGCTGTCCCAATCTCTATAAATCCAATTTTTAAAAATTCAGGAAATATACCTAACTATCAATTTCTTTGAAAATTTGGTTTTTTAATATTTTTAATTTTTTTGTAAAAAATTGGTAAAATTGCACATGATTTCCTCAAAGGATTGATAATTTTTTTTCAGACACAATAGGTGTCCCAATAAATTGGGTTTTTATTTGGTTTCCGCATCTCACTGAATGCAAAATATTTAAAACGAGTATTAAGATAAGGTTATGGCACCTTTTATAGGCAAACTATTTTTGAAAGCTAATGGAAAATTATGCTTGTATCACCTGAAGTGGCAAATGTAAGGACCGGTTAAGATCGAACTTGAAAAAAAAATCGACCATGTTAAGGATGTTTATTACGTTATCCCTTTTTCTTAGCAAGTTAGTAAGGAATATCCATGTTGAATTAGGTAAGTACAGCTATTCATCCCCTCATCACAAACATAACAGGAAACTCAAGATATGTATTTCCTGGTCAATGCTGGGTGCACAAAGTGTTTATTACGTTATTTGGTCCAGTTAGTTTATTACTGTTATCCACTTATTGGGCACTGGGGTTTGGTACTTGTTGACATCAAAGACCCTTATGATTTGGCTGGATTTGTCCACCGAATAATAACTTGCACAAAATGGTCAACTATTTTGATTTCTGTTAAACCCATGAATTTTGGTGCTTTTTTAACTTACACGGGTAACGTAATAAACAAAACGTTATTGTCATGTACTGTCAATCAGTATTATTCAAATATCGTCTTATATAACAATTAAAGGTGGTCCTAAGTTCTCTGATGCATAGTATTCATTATTTCATTGATTTTCCATTTTTGATAACGGTACTAAACCACTATTCTTTGGACACACAAAATGTTTGCAAGCCTGCTCTACAAAATTCTGAGAGGTGGTTTGTCGCATTTTTGTCTCCCTTTATCAAGAACCATATTCCATGTTTTACAAATTGCATAGAACAATTTTGTGACAAAATATTTTTGCCTTTTCAAACCCATTGGCGTCATTTTCGTGAGAATCAATCGCTAAACCAACAATTTGAACTACATTTTACAAAACTTTGAGCAACTGTTAATTTTTTGACCCTGTACAAACCAAAATTGACCTTTTTTTAAACCGTTTTTTTAACCCTAACCTAAATCCTAAACTATAAGTCACAGGTAGTATAAACGTATAACCTTTTTGGAATCCTTGTAACCAGACAGGCATCATGTGTGCTTTTCAACACAATCGGACATTTTAAAAATTTTACCCCTGTTTATAAACCTTGAAATCCAAGCTGGGGGCCATGAAGGGGTTGTGGCAAGTGTCTTCACATTTTTATCCGGATTTGCAACCTCGCATAGATCTGTTCAATACAGTCCCCCACTATTTAGTTCTTTTCACGAGCTTCAGCCTCTGTTTCTTGTTTGTTTAATTACCCTTACACACGACATTGCTTTTTTTGTTATGGTGGTAAAGAAGTTCAATCTGATATTTCGCGTCAAACTACCACCCTATCAGATTCTTTAGATAAAATTATACGAGCTGATTAAGAAAGTTAAATCTCATTTTTCTTTTGAAAAAAATTACAAAGTTTTTAATTCTGAGCAACTCCAATCGCATGCAGTTGGCCTAGTCCTCAAGTCTGTTATTTGACTTACGAAGCACGTATGCCAACGTTTAAAATGCAAAATGACTTAACCTTCGTCTTACGAATGGAAGGGGGGAGGGAGAGGGGTTTGAGGGGGGAGGGGCAGGGGGTCTGGGTAACCACCACCCCTACTGAACTTGCTCGGTGGCGCGTAAATGCCAAAGCTTTCGTACCCAGCTTCTAAGTGATCATTTCTCTTGATCTTCTTGTCATTTTAGCGAAAAATGTGAATGGTAGCATCTTCACCCGGGTTTAATAGTACTCCCTAAATAAGTGGGGAAAGAAGGTCAAGCCCCCTTGAATGCAATGGATTGTTGACCTTTGGTTGCCCATACATTGGGAACTAACATTTAAGACAGTCACACACTATTCCGTATTTTAATTCTATGAGCTTCAATAATTGGCACCATTTTTTATATTCCAAATCGTAGCATTTTAAAATTGACCCCTGACCGTTTTTATTTTTTTTGCTGTTTTAGCCTATACTTAACTCCAAACTTTTCGGCCGTCAGAAGGTACAATTATATCCCTCATATATAGATCCCTGTCATCTGAATTGGTTAAAAAGTGGAGCAAATTCAACTAGCTTCAATAATTGAACCAAAAATGAGCTATTCCCTGGGAGAGCGGGCATCTCATTCATGACCTATCCCTGGACACCTCTTCCCCACATAGAGACTGCTGTACGGACTATAATCCATCCGTATTATGAGTGTACTAGTGAAGCTGGTGTAAGAGATGAATACAAACGCGAACTCGAAGTCCACCGGGGTTACATTTCTGTGTGTGAAGCAGACGGTCGCTTTTAGGGAATCTTTGTTTCACATTTACCACACGTGCTGGTCCAGAAGCCGGTACAAACAACAACGAACAAGGGCAACGAAACGGCTGAATCACACAGCCGTGCGGCTTTGAGCTTGTCTTAATGAATCAATAGACTCAGCTGATAGTGCTATACCAAACGGCAGGTAAAATCCGCCGTGAAGATATCGTTGATTATTTGACACGGTGACGACCAATCTGCCAGAGGCCGTGGAAAGGTTTGCCGTATGTCGGAGTTCATGACTTGCTACGGCATCTTGCCGACGACAAATGAAAATGGCACTTTAGTATAGCAAAAAGTCGATGATGGCGATCCATTTTGGACTCCAACGTCAACTTCCTCAACACAGGAAAGTTGATATCATAGGTCATGAAGGTTTTGCTGATTCTGTCTTCACGAGTTTTCAAATGTTTCTCAGCAACCCTGAAACAGCAAAGTAGTAGCAGGTAAGGGTTTGGGTAAAGCACAAAGATCCCATATCGCCAGAAGAAACATGGCCTTATTCAAGATTCACGGGATTTTGAATGATCCACAAGGTCTACAGCACAGGTGTTCCTGGATATAACGCTGTAACTTTTTCACATTGTGGCAGGAAGAACTTACGAGACAATCGGACTTTTTTAAAAATGTTGACTGGAATTTTGTAGAAGTACGTGGAACTTTTGGAAATTTAACTTGTTACTTGTTCGCGTTTGCGCTATGTTTAAAAAATGTTGGATTGTTTAATTGGAACACTTCTTAGAAGTTGGATCCTGGAGACATCGGTAAGTTACAACAATGTTGTGTACTAACCATCTCACATATAGGCCTATGTTAAAGAATCTTGGGCTTAGAATGTTCTTTTAAAACCATCAGAATGAACAAGAATCTATTATTCGAATATAAAACAAATATTTGACTGCTTTTTATTCGAGACATGGTTGAAACTATAGGTCCTCGGTGTCTCGAAACCATACTGAATGCCCCTCGGCTTACGCCTCGGGGCATCGATGGTTTCGAGAATTACCTTGGGCCTTTAGTTTCAACCATTCCCCTCCTACCGCCAATGATAGCAGTCCATTTTGTATACTATACCTTTTGGAATCATTATGATTACACTATTAACTTGGCATAGACCTACTTTTCAACTGATTGGATCAATTTCAATTTGACCCCTGTTCATTGACCTTGACCTCCCAAAAAAACCAATTTCCCTTCCCCCCCCCACTACGATAACTCACTTTTTTGTAAAATGTTGACACCTTACCTACCAAAATCAGTTGAAATCAGCTTCTTTTAAAAAATGATATCTATCGCTCTTCTACCAAACCCTGCTGTATCTCAGGCGGTTAGACTCGTCGTGCATGTATACGAAGGTCGCCGGTTCGAATCCGACCAGCGCACAGGGTTTTTTTTTTCAACATTATCGTGCGCTGCCCATCTCCAGGGAAAGATTAATAAATATATGCAATTTTCTTCTTCATTATAAATATTATAATTTTTTGGTGGCTTCATATCTCTATCGTGAATAAGGCAAAACAAGAAAGTTTCTTTGCCTTTCTCGTTATTTCTGGATCCTTGGTTTGTGATTTACACTGTTAACATTTTTACTGTACTAATTTGTACACGTGGCATTTTGGGAGCCCTCTAAAAATGAGGCCATAACTGAAAATGAACATGCATGAACGCGGCGTTGTTTTGCCATGGTGATTGAGAAGTACATAAGTTGTACAATCTAAAATATATAATAATATTCTAAAAGATTACAAATAGTTTTAATATTTTTTGTTTCATCGGGGAACAATCCTTTTGACTCACACTGTATAGCTGAGGAGTGATATTGGTCTTAAGCACTTGGGATTAGATGGATTTTCCCAGGCTTTAGGAGTGCTATAACATGTGTTTTCTTCCAGATCTTTGGAAACCTGTGGGAAATAAGGCAGCAATTGTAGAGCTCAAGAAGCCACTCCTTTGCTACTGGGCTGAGTTTTTTCAGCTGCTCAGTTGAGATGCTGTCAAAGCCTACTGCTTTTCCTGGCGGGTGAAACCAGGGTCGCCGCTATATCTTCCGGTCTAGTTTGATCTTCTTGGGCTTCTTGCTTCACTTGCCATTTAAAAGCAGTTGGTGGGCAACTTGGTTGGGTGTAACATTTGGCTGCTGTGGAGGTTCTGTTGGATCTCGTCGAAGCGTTCGGATGGTAGACCATGCTTTCTTGTTGTTATGGGTCATATCGGTGGATTCAATTAAGGTATGCCATGTTTTATTCTTTTTCTGGGCGGAGATCCTCTCTGGCACTTTCTCACCTTTAGCAGTTGTTTTAGCTGGGAAAGGATCAGCTTCAAACATGGTTGTATACTCTTGATATTCTTTAGCACATTTCTTGGAAAGGCCTGGTACGTATTCTGTCCTACAGCCTCTGGGTATGAGTCTCTGGGCAGTCTTGTTCACTAGTTGGGAAAATTTGTCAGAAGTAGGGGGTTTTGGAGCATCAGTGAATCCTTACCAGTCTGCTTTCCTGTTAAAGCGACGCTTGCACTTTGTTTAGTCTTACTGCAGCGTTGACTTGGACACCGATTGGTCGATGTTGAGTTAGTGGAACAGGTTCCAGAACAATCTTGCTACACAGGTTATAGAGCTATTTTGCTCATAACTGCTAGATCAGGGTTGTAACCTCTCTTCCAACGGGCACTATAAAATGATGGCGGCAGCTTAGGGTCGTGAAGGAGACGTAGGTGTTGACTGTCTAACCATTCTTCGACAGCTTGTCCGTCTTTATCATGTTAAATGGTTTCATTGTAGCCCCATTGTATGGCTGTTGAGATCGTCAATGAAGAAAGTAGGTTTGGTGGAATTCCCGAGATTGAATTGAGGGTGCTTGAACTCTATACTGATGGAGTTTTGTAGACTGATCTAACAATGACAGAGCTGAGCTCAATAGTGAAGACTTTGATGTTGTTGTCAGCAGGCATTGAGGTTGATTCTACAATGCATGGTGCCTGTTTTCACATAAATAGCACTTACTATTGTCGATGGTCTCTCAATTGCAAGGACCATTCCTGATATGGTTGGGCGATAATTAATTATCAGTTCCACTGTGTGTTTTCTGCAGCAAGTATATTACTTCCGCATTCAATGAAGTTTTATATATAGTCAAGGCAGACTTTAGAAAAGGCCTGCGCTAGCCTCTTGTCATGATATGGAATACTTGAGAAATGATGTTATGGAAAAACGGTGTTTGGGGTGTCGAGATTAGCTTCACTGGCGAGCAATTACTGACTCTACTCCTCTCCATTAAATGATTAAAGTAAAATGATGTAGGCCTAGATGTAAAATCAGCCTTATTAAAAGATTCTGGTAATTTCTATGTCAGTTTTGCAACAACAACAAAAACAAAACAAAACAAAACAAAAACAAACATTCAAAACAAAGCAAAAAAAAAAAAAAAAAAAATTATTAAAACTTTATATTATCTCGTGACTCTAAAGTAAAATTGCATGATAAAAAATATTAAAACAAATCTGAATAGAACACATACAAAATATTAATTATCAAACAATAGAGAAAAACATAATTAAAAGTCATTGCACATACACATTTATATAACGTAAAAGTTACTGCACCTGCAAATATATTACTTTTAATCATATTTAATAAAAATACAAATAATGAACAAAATATTACATCTGCAATTCAGGCATCGACAAGATAAAAAAAGAATATTGCACATTTAATTCTGAAAATGCGTACATACAGGATCGACCCTATTTGTTAAGAAGGGTATTATGCAGTAGGGTATAGGGCTATTTTGAAATGGGTGGTTACCGGGGGGTTCTCAAGGGTTTGTTGGGGTACCCATGCTCGTTCCAGGGGTTCTGAAAGTGACCCCTAACGGGACCAATTTTCAGTGAAAATATACCCCTAACGGGACCAGTATTGAGTTAAAATATACCCGTTTTCGATGAAAATATACCCCTAACGGGACCAATTTGCGATAAAATTATACACCTGCTTTCAATACGTGAATAAAAAATATAGCTTTTAAAGAACCAATAGATGAGAAAAATAACACTTGTACTACTGTAAGAAAATTTACACACTGCAGGGTTATTTTACTGACATGTTAAAGTTAATTTTCCCATTTTTTTCAATGAGCCAGTCACAATCTTACCTGAATTTGATACCCCTAGCGGGACTAGAACTTGATTATTGTGAATTTGATACCCCTAGCGGTAGTCCCGCATTTGCAGCTAGTCCCTCTTTTTTTGGAACGTGCATGGGTACCCGACCAAAATCCAAGACCCCCCCCCCCCGGCCCGTGGGAGGGTTTTGTTGTTCCTCGCAAATGAAAACTTTCGCGCAGCAGTCGCAAAAAAAATAATAATCTTACGTATTTCATGTTTTTAAAAGAAGTTTTAAAGGAATGAGGCCACAAGGATATTCACATTTATTCAGGCTTTGAGATCATGTACCCCTCGCTGCTACGATTTCTTTACGCTTTCGTGCAAATGACGATACCGTTGAGTCGTGGCGGGTGTGTGCACCTTTTCCCTTTTGCCATCGTTCCGTCATCGTGTTCAAATATATTGCGATGCGAGCATACCGTGTGTTCACCTCAGAGAAAATAATTCCTCCTTTTTTACTTTAAGAGCGATGTTTATTCCTTTAATGTAATATACAATTAATTAATTGTATTTACTGTGAATGACGTTTCTCTCTCCCATTTCCCTCTATTTCTATCTTCACTTTCTTTTTATCATTTCGCTTTCTCTCAAATGGTTCGCCTTCCTATAGTTGTTTCCTCATGGTCTCCCTCTCATTCATATCTTCAATTAGCAAGTCATTACTGTATAAGATTAAGAAAAACAGGTGGATGAAAATCTACAGCCCACGAGTCTTCAACGGAGTAACATAATGCACCATTATACAATCAAAAATATATCACTGGCTCACTTAATCAAAATAAGTGTTTTATAAAGAAAAAAATCTTTTAAATAATAGACGTGGTACTGCATGCAATAAGTCGTTTTTGGTTTTCAAGTTCATTAATTAATAAGCTGGTGGTATTTTACTTACAAAAAACACACCTATCAAGAAACAAGCTAATTTATATACAACACTCAAGATCTAAAATAAGAAGCCCAATCGAACAAAACAAAACACGCAATACAGGGCGTCTCGATAAAAGTGTAACACTCGGAAATTGCTTGTTTTAGGCATGAAATCGTGTCGTATTTTATACTGATTTGATGTCAAATTCAAGATAAAGGACCTATCTTTCCAGTACAATTTACCCCATCACGATAGCTTTTGTCAATCTGGGAATATACGCAATTGTTTGCAGGTAAGCGAAATCCACTCTGTGCCACTTTTCAATATAGCGATAGAAACACACGTTTCTGAATAACATTTTCAACAAAATAGCATTGTGTAAAATAACAGCATCCGTAAAGACATTTTCCATGATAAAATCTTTATTCTATTACCTCTGCTGCCCATTATTGAAAATGCAGCATTTTGATTGGTCAGTTTACTGCCCATTATTCTGCAATAATGGGTCGCGAATGCATTTTCTCATTATATCACGCTGTTTTTGGTAATAGAATAGAAATAAAGGGTTTGCAGTATTATTTATGGACTCATAATGTATCCTCGGCCGGAAAGAAATAAAATAATGGACTCGGCTCCGCCTCGTCCATTATTTATTTTTTTCCGACCTCGGACACATTATTCGCCCATAAAGGATACTGCATCACCCTTTATTTCTTAAATAACTTAATTTAAAGAATCTCTTACTACTATTTCAAAGTCATAAATAAAAATATTGCACAATTTCCATACTTTGGAGTTGATAAATTGCCACATTACTTGCACTCAAAAAGAGAATGTAATGCCAACAAAATTCACATGCTATATGCAACGCATGAGTCAATATCTGCAAAAATGTTCACTTAAACCAATACTGGTATAGTCATATGAGTTTCAAATTTGTTTCGATTTGTGCACAAATTAAGTCCATGATCTAAGTCTTTCTTCTTGTTCTTGAAAATAAAGTGGATAATCTGGGATGGGATGAGAAATAAAAGTTCTTATCATCTGCTCAATCATCTCCTCTTCCTTCGACATGACCACCTCCTCGCTGAATGCAGCGTGCGGCTCGTGAACGCATTGCCTCGACAGCCCTCCCTGGCACTCTGCTGCGGCTGAGTTGCGTGACCTCGTCTGTGATCCTTCTTTGCAGCTCTGGGATACTCGCGGGTGGTGTTCTGTAGACTTTGCTCTTCAAATATCCCCATAAATAAAAGTCTATTAAACGGCGTCAGGTCTGGAGACCTCGGGGGAAACTCAACGTCGTGACCGATCCCAACCACTCGGTGCGGAAAGTCTGTACAGCTCTTGCACGATGACATGGTGCACCATCTTGGACCCACCGCACTCTCCTAATGGGGCCATTAGCGATCAGCTGATACCGCCAGTGACGTAGAAGATGAGGCACCGCTAAGTCATTAACCATATCAAAAAAAAAAAAAAAAAAAAAAAAAAAAAAAAAAAAAAAAAAAAAAAAAAAAAAAAAAATCAGGAGGGTTGCCTCTGGGGGCGTAACGTCGCACATTTCGAGAGTTCACCATGGCATTCATCGGAAAAGTGGCTTCGTCCCCAATCAAGACATCTGACAAGAACCGTGGTTGCTGGTTAACTAGCAAGTGACAGTATTGAAGCCTGCGTTGGTCATCTCCTTCCTCTAAGGAATGCCTGCGTTCCATGACGTACGGATGCCACTGCAAATCTAAGCGGGTGATTCTATTGAATGATGATCTGTGCATGTCGGCTAGAGGGTTGTGTCTGGCGGAGATGGTGGGATCTGCTTGGAGAGCACGCCGTACTCTGTCAATATTCAGCTGTGTTCTTGCAGTTTTTGGTCTTCCCGAATTACCAGAGTTCAAGTTGTGACTGGTGGCATAGTTAACATACTTCTGGTAGTTCCTTGTCACCGTTTGACGAAAAAAAACAGGTAATTTCCTACCCGGACTGCAAACTGGAATAGGTCTGATGACTTCTGCAAAGTTTCGCGTTTCATGAGACTGCAAATCACCATGAACACTCTCTTTAATCGAGAGTAAACGAAACTGTTGCCCAGTTTCCTGCTGCCATGTTTCTTTTTCAACACCAAATTTCATCTGACAAGATGATAAAGATCATGATGAATGCACTTTTGCATGATAGGATAGGACCATAATGAATTAAGAAAACATGCACTCACACCAGTGCTTATTATGGGTGCAAATCACTATTACATAACAGTTTTCCACAAATTTTACACATGTTTCATGCTATTGTTTGAAAATGTTATTCAGAAACGTGTTTTCTATCGCTATATGAAAAAAGTGCACAGGAGTGGATTTCGCCTTACCTGCAACAAATTGCGCGATATCTAAGATTGACAAGTTGTCGTGATGGGGTAAATTGTACTGGTAAAATGAATAGGTCCTTTTTATCTTGAATTTGACATCCAAATTTGTATAAATTACGACACGATTCCATGGCCTAAAACAAGCAAGTTCCGAGTGTTACACTTTTATTGAGAGCCCTGTATTAAAGGTTATACTAACCAACTTGGGTTAAATTTAAAACTCAACGTTTTAACAGTGAATAGGACCCCACAAAATACAGGGTGAGTCAAAAAAAAAAAAATGACCCTGTTTGTGTCCGCCATTGGATTTTTAAATAACATATATTATCATTGCAAAGTCATTTCATTATCTTTAATTAAGCTACAAAGATGTTTCAATCGGTTCAGTTTGGCCGAGCTATAGCGTTTAAATCAAGGAGTCAGCTTCTTTCCCTTATCCACAGATTCCTATTGAGGCCATTCTTCGGTCACGTTTGTGACCTAAAACGGTAGATTTTGATTTTCAACCCAATGCTTTTGGCCAATATAAAAACCAATCTGTTTTGTGTTGGTATACATGAGTAACCTTTAGTCCAAAATTCTAACAAAAATAATGTTTTCCACTTTTAGCCAGATTGGTTATTTTGTCAGAGGTGGCAAATAAGGTTCGGTCACGTTGTGACCTCAGGACCAAAAAGTGTTTTTAGAATTCAAACTATCTGTAAATTCTGTGATATTTAAGTACTCGCATCATTAATTTATTCAGAAAGTCATTGGTACTTTGGTCATTACAACAGTGGTGGTAATAAAAGTAACAAGCAAACTATACCTGGTATTAACAAATTTTGTATATCACTAAGTACGGTCACGTGTGTGACATTGGTGGTTAAAGTTACATGTGTGACATTGTGTGTGTGTTTTAAAAAAAAAAAATGGTGACCATTGTTAATGTGCACCAAAACGAAGTGGTATAAAAATCTTGGGTATTTCCATATTCTCAACTATTTCAAAAACTTTCATAACAAAGTCATCAGTAAAACTTTCAAAAGAACAATTCTACTCCTAGATGCCAGATTTCCTGTGTAAAATAGTGCAATCTGGCTAAATTTGGCAAATTTCCCCAAACTTCAAAAGGACACTTGGAAATCAAGTTAAAGCCAGTCTTTATTAAAATAAGATTGATTTCTTGTTAAACTGACCAATTCAATTGTTAAACTGATATTGAAAGTTAACACTGCTAATCTTCTTCAATAGGACCAGAAATTTCTGTCCTTCATATACTAAACTGGTGAGTGCCAGTCACGGTGTGACAGTAATTAGCACATCAATAAACTTCTGAAAAAAGAAAGATCTAAACCCATTTATTTTGTATTATGGAGGGTACATATAAAATGGCTTTTGACAGAAATATTGAACATTACTGAGCCAGTGGTTTTTTAGTAAATAAAACTTCTTTGTGCATTTAGGTCCGTGGTGACAGACAAAGTCAATTAAAATTCTTGTAATTACTTGTATATTCCTATAAATTTGTACTTTTTCAACCTAATTTGAAAACTGAAGTCCACGCATTTCTTTAGGCAGTATTCAAACAAACATAATAGCTATCAATATAAAAATACATAGCAAAATGGTATAATAGAACTTTTTATCCAAAATATGATACACCGTTCATTTATGCAAATGCGGGTGTTTGAGTTGACAACATATTGTTTAAAAATATCATGCAGCGAACTTGGAAGGGTGGTTAACGCAGATAATGTAAAGAAATCTGCAATCCATTAAACATTCATTTTTAGCAAAAAAGGTGTTACTTTTGGAAGAAGGGCCCCATTTGATGCAAGGCGGCCAACTATAGCAATGGGCTCCCCAAAATATGATAAAGAGTATGTATATGTTTATGTCAAATAAAGTGGTATCTTAAGGTGTAAAAGCCAGTGATAATGTTCAGTTGATTTGAAAACACTTTTTTAAAGCTGTATCATATTCTGGTCGTCAAATATAGACCCAAAAAGTTGTCACGATGTATGTCCTCATATGTAGGATTCATTCAACTCCACAGAAACTGATACATGTATCAAGTACTTTGTTTTTCAAATGATATGAGTGATGTGGACGTACTAACGTTAAGAGGGAATCGATTGGTAAATCGTGACTAAATTTTGTGGGGGTTTAAATAGCGTCACATTATCTGCATACTAAACCGCCAGATTTTCTTCTGGTCACTTTTTTTCTTCGCTGAACGCCGTTCATTTTAATGTGAATCCGTGGACAGGCACAAGAACGATTCAAAACGTATGTGCCGGTCTATACCTAACCGATGTGAATGATCTGGCAGCAAATTAACGATCATGAAGTAAATTCTTTCAGAGGGTACCACATATGTTGGTTATGTGTTACTTTAAAATTCAAAACTGGCGGACACAAACAGGGTCAATTTTATTGATCACCTGTAGAGGCTGTTTACATACCAAGTGTGTTGCATATGAAATTCGAGGACCCTGCATGCTGATTTAGGTTCACGCATGACGAATGGGGACTTCTGGTGCTTTTTCTTTTCATCTGCATTCCACTCATGAGTGTCTTTCATATCTTTAACACCATGTATCTAATTGGAGCAGGTCGTGGCTACGAGGTTTATTTATTCAGGATGGTGGGAAAAAAAAAGGGGTACTGCGCAAAATTTTAACCAGGTTGGCAAGTATAATACGCATAATGTATATTTACGGTACAAGAGTAAAAGGAATGCACTGTAAAAAATAAACATGTAAAAACAGGCTATTCGACTGCAGCTGGGGTTAGGCAATGTATACAAATGCAGACGTAAAATAACTGAGCCGTAAATACCCCCCGAAACATTGCAGGAACGTTAAAATAAGACGGCCCCCCCCCCGTAAAAACCTCAGCCTTCAAACGTTCATTGTTAGCTTTTTGAATTGTTTAACACAATATTAAGAATTACAAAGTCTAGTACATCCCCCCACTCCTCTGACCAAACTTTTCACGCTTTGTAGCTTGGTATCATACACAGGTTGTATTTAAATACCACGTGGTTGTAAAAAGTTATATTTCGGCAAAACAATTTTTGAGAAAAAAAGGGCCAATAAACAAAGGGAAAACGTGAACAAATACAAGCTTTAAACCAGTTTATACGGTAATGTACATATTTCTAATGTCACCAATTACTGAATCATAATATGAATAAACTTAATACATGTACCTTACATAGGATTCGAACCAGGGACATTAAGATTCGAAGTCCTAAACTTATACACTACACTATATGACTTTATTGATAGCAGATGATAAAATTAAATATATATGTGGTGCTACTTTTTCAATTAAAACTAAAGATAATACCAAAAGGAAGAAAAGAGTTTTTAAGTATTTTAAAACTGATAGGGAAAATAAAAGATTTGCATTTTTTAATGACGTTTACTTACGACGTTAGAAACACCTTTTATAGTAATAAATATTTTCATGTTCGTATTCCTTTACATTTCAAAACAAGTAGTAAGTTACAAAAGAACGTAATTATTACGGAAAATTAATAACGGTCTTCAGCCGTCGTGAAAGACTTTTTTCAAAATGTTAGTATTATTTGGAGCCACTGTGTTATTTACATTTTTTGCTCCAAAAATTGTAAGTTATGTTAGGTTATAGGTAATAGAGCGTGAAGAGTATTGAATAATTGGGGGTTTACCGTAATTTAAAAGTAGCACTCTGTAAAATTAGGAAAATTTTTAACAGGTGGGTTTAAGGTAAGGGGACAAGAGAAAAAACTAAAACAACTCACCGTTGTTATTGGAACCCTAAGGAGAGAGAATAACAAAAACAGAGATCAGTTCACACATTTTGTCTTCAACTATAGGACAGCACGATAAAAGTAAATTCCTACGGGTTGTCAACCTTGGATCGGTTTTCATCCAAAGCAGGTTGTATCGTCGTCCGTCGTCGGCAGTCGCAAGGAGTCATCGGCTCTTTTAAGATGACGGCCTTGATTTTTACCATCAATAAGATATCCAATAGTTCTCAGCTAATCAAAATCTTCCGATTGAATGTGACCAAATGTACTTGTATTCTCAGCCTCGAGGCGGACGTTCCCTTGGCCGTGTGGACTATAATGATGATGATTAAACCGGTGATAGGGCAGTGTGCTTCTCCTAAGTGTTTTGCCTAAGGGTTCCATCACATTTCATGTTATTTTGAGTTGAGGTTTGCAGGCAAAATCCCAGAGTGAAATAAGAACTTGATCATCACCGTCCTCTATATGAATTCGTTGATCAAACCATGGTAAATGCGGGCACTATTTTCTTAGCTCGCGGGGCATATTTATGCGGCAATTTAAACACTCACGATAGGAGGGGAGGGAGGGAGGTTGGGAGAGAGGATGGGAGGGGGAGGGGGGAGGGAGACGGGAGGGAGGGGGGAGGGAGGAAGAGCGGGAGGAGGGAGGGAGGGAGAGAGCGGGAGGGAGGAGGAGGGCTGAGGGGAGGATGGATTGATGGATGGGCGGGGCTGGATGGAGGAGGGAGGGATGGATGGCGAGGGAAGGGATGGGTAGATGGGTGGATGGAGGGATGGGTGGGGTGAATGGGGGATGATGGGGGGGTGTAGTATGGATGGGTGGATGGATGGATGGATGAATGGGTGGGTGAATGGGTGGATGATTGGACAGGATTTACTCCAGCGTGGTCTTTCAAAACGTCTTCTCAACCTAACCCAAAACGTTTACACTAATCTATTCTAATCTAACCGTAAATGCCTTAACTTAACGCTGATTTAGGCCACCGGAAATACCATATCACTTATGCAGCCGGTTCAATATATGGCGGTAACTCGACTTACACTGTAGCGGACTTAGACTACTAAACGTTGTACCCGGACTTTGTGCTCATAGGCTTACGAAGCGTCATAGGTTAGGAAAGGGGGGGGGGGGGCCTAGGACCCAAAAATTACGGTACGGTTTGAGTTGGGGCGGGACCAAGGAGCTACCAAGTGATTGACCAAACGGGAATCGGACCAAGCAGGGACTGGGCCGAGAGGAATGAATCAAATGGGAAATAAAACCAAGAGGGAATTGCACAAAAAAGTTTTTAGGGAAATGGGCCAAATGGAAATTGAACCCAAATTGCGAATTTAACTTAAATGGACCGATATCGTTCGATAAGGTCAGATGTCGTATAGTACTAACATAGGCTTAGGGTTAGGGCTAGGTGTTATAGACTTAAGACTTGATGTCTTAGTTTGAAGTGTGGAAACGAAGTGAAAATGGATACACGGGCCGAATAATTAAACATGCGAATATAAACATTTACTTGCATTGCGAAATAAGAAAATAGTGATGATCGCAGGAAGAACCTTGACAAGGAACAAGAAGAAAAAGATCAGTTAGATTCTGCAAACAAAGCCTCGAGTGGTTTGTCATTTCCAGTATTTTTTGATTGAACCAAAAGAAGAAAACACTACCCCAAGCATTGGAGGGAAAACAGAGAGGGAAATAAATTATGGACATCGCCATCAAAACTCGACTCCCTCAAGAAATAGTAAGAAACATCAAGTCGTACCGACAGCAAAAGTTAATTGCGTATCGAAGGGGGAACTACGGGGGCCGACGGTCACCGTGGCGCGCGGTCCTCTTTCATCTGGACGTTCCAAAGTGTTACGTTTAAAGAACGGATTACCTGGTAAAGCGACCCGCGGCTAATTAAAACAACGGCGACCCGCCAGTGGCAGTGGGGACTGGGGTGATAAAGGTGCACGGTAAGTACGGCTCTGTTCGGTGCCGATTGGGACGCAATGAGCGCGGGATTGTCAAAACACCGTTGATCGAGTTTGCTATGCTGCTTGATATTGTAACCACGCTATGGAATTAATTGTATTCATTGTAAGTCCAAACTATAGCAATTCGGGCAAAGAAGAAAAAAGTGGGAAACAAAATTTTATTTATACATTAATAGATTGCCCCTAAATAGAATGCACTGAAAGATTTGTTCTCCTTGATCGCCTTTCTTTCTCGCTTGCTTGTTGGCTTTTTTCTTTCTTCTCAGCCATTTACTTCATTTCTGTGGTTCTTCTTTTATTGGTTTTCTTTTTGTTTTGGGGGGGGGAGGGGTATCGTTTCTCTGCTTTTGCTTTACGATCGCTGTGGTATAAACTAAATTGCCCATCCCGCTTTTCCGTCAATTTGCAGTACCGAGCTGTATGCGTGATGTTTTCCACAACGGAACTTCCAATTTTCTTGAATGGGCGCGTCCCAAATTGAATTGAACACAGTTCTCCATGGGATTATTTATCAATGTCAAAAGTCCATTTGGTTCTTTCCCCCCCATTTGTTAAAATTCCCAGTTGGTTCAATTTATTTGGTACAGTTCCCACTTGTGCAATCCCTTTTGGTTTATTTCCAATTTGATCCCATTCTCGCGGCCCATCCCACTGGTCGAAATTCCCGCCTTTGGTCCAATCATTGGTACTCTTGATCGAGTACCACTAATCGCCCAGAGGACAACCTGACCCTAAACCAACCCTACACCTAAGTAAAAGCCTAACCTTAACCATAATACGAAAGTGACCAATGAAAGTCATCACAATTTATTTGCTGAAAAAATATAGACCGAAGACCAGCAGAATAGTAATTTGTTATTGTGATGATGTACTTAGCAAATTACTGACAGTGCCTTAAAGTAATTTTTAGATTTTTTTCTTATTTTGTAGAGTAAAGCATGTGTATGGCTACTTGCCACCCATCGTTCCCAAATAAATACCAATTTGGCTTGAATTAATGGCAAAAACGGCCGAAAAACCCTTGATTTTGGAGATTGCTTACAAAAAAGTTATAAATAAGCTTCTGTTAGACGTCATATTCGTTAAATCTGGATATGTTTCTACTGTATTATCATATCTATCTAACGCCGCAGCTGAGATGCTGTTCACCATGTAGCGCAAATGTCCCTGTTTGTAATAGGTTGGGGATGTCAGATGGATCCTGCTGGATGTCCTGAGCAATCAAATCAAATGTAGTTAAAGGGGCGACAGACCCCTGTTTTGGGCCTGGGTCATGGGAACTTCCAACAGTGACGTCTGCGACTACTTGGTCAATCGCATGATGACAGGGACCGGCAAATCGTGCAAGGCGCGTAGGGCAACAGAAGATGAAATTTGGACTGAAATTGGAGGGATTATCTCCATATAATCTGTGCTTTGTTCTGTACTCACGCCAGGATATGTTTTGTTGTATACTCGCATAAGAAGCTTGGTGTAGGTTGCCATCCAGTCTATCCTGTAGTCTTTCTTCATGGGCCAGGTCTTCAGATCCATATAACAGGATATTCTAACACGGCTTAAGAATTTAAGCTTGGTTGAATTGGAGAGACCAGATTGCCATAAGTGGTGTAGTTTATTGCAGGCCTTCCAAGCTTGTTCTTTGAGTGACAGGAAGGCTTTCTGTGTCGGCAACATAGGACATTAGATACTTGAAGCCTTGACCTCTTTGAGTTGGCTACCATCTGCTGTGCAGAATAGGTTGATGATCGTTTTCCCCCCCCCTCATGGACACAGTTCAATATTCAGTCCCTTCTTGGCATTTAAGTGTAGGACGACTTTGTATGCAGCATTCTCAAGTGATGTGTAGATCTTGTTGCACCACATATAGATAAAGCTGTGTTAGAGCTAGATCTCTTGCGTAGTCAATGTCTGTTGAGATGCTGACCCATGTGACGTCTGGAACGCTTGGTTTGATGGTAAGTCCTTTGTCGTGCATGATGTCAAGACTCTGTTGAGGATTTGTTATATCAACCACGACTACAAAAGAGATAGGGAGCAAGAGTTATCTCCTTGGAGGATTCCAGTAGTTGGTAGGGAACTCCTTGTGGGCCCATCCATGGTCTGCACAAAAGCCTATATGGGTTATCATTAAGTGATGGGCAATGGCCTTGGACAGTCTAGTCCGGGACACCGTAGTTGGCGAGAATATGCAGTATTACATCCATTGTTAACATGTCAAAAGCCTTTGGAAAAATTCTACGAACACCAATTGAAGCTTTTTCTTGGACTCCAACTCTTCTTATGATCCTTCTGAGGGCAAGTATATGAGGTAGTGTTGATCTACCTTTACGAAAACGTCTTATGGTTCCGTCTGAGAATGGGATCTATTTGAGGAGTGATTCTGTTGAGCAGCATGGAGTTGTAATCTTAGAGGCCAGTGGTGGGACAGTGTAATTCATCTGTAGTTTTGGGGTTGTTGGAGGTCGCCTTTCTTGGTAGAGCGAATGATGAATGATGTGTTGAAAAGGCAGCTGGTTTGTTTTCCCCATGTAGGTGTTAATTACAAAATTCCTAAACAGTTGATCATGGAATAAGTGGATTCTTCCAGACTACTGCAGGAACGTCGTCGGGACCAGGTGTCTTGGTGTTCTTCAGTTTATCCAGGAGATCTGAAGTACTCCATAGGAAAAGGTCCAGTCTGGATGGAAGGGTGTTGCTATCTTGTTGATGAAAGAAAGGTTCATCAAGGGAGTGTTTTTTACATTCCTGACCTGGATTGCCAAGTAGAGAACTAAAGAGCTGATGAAAACCAGGTGTCAAGGCGCTCTCAGTTGTTTCACCTTTGCTTCTTATAGGTGGGGTTAGCTTCTTATCGGTCAGCTCCTCAAGGACTCACAGGCAGCGCATGCTTGTTTTCAAGATGGAGGCGGTCAAGTGCTTAGCCTTGCGACTTAACATGCTCCTCAACATGCTCAAGCACCACATTGTAAGCATCATAAAGTGCAGCCTTTAGCAGCATTCAGGTTCTGCTTGGAGCTTCTGGTGGATTTAGTCAGTATGGTGCTTCTTGGCGGAAGACTCAGTTTTTCTCTGGCTTTGCTGAATTTTTCACCCGAGGCAAAGCAGAGTAAGTAGTCTTCTCTTTCTCCTAGGTAGATCTCAATGCAAATTTCTTGTTGGCTGAAAGTGGGACATTATATACTGCGTGGTTCTTGTCTCAAGCTCATCAAACAAGAGTGTTGAACCTGTTAATCGTACCGCTACAGTATACTGCTCACAAGTTTGTATCCCCCACTACCTTCTCCCGTTCTATTGTTTTCAAGGGATCTTCTGCGGAGGCTGGTTTACTCTGACGATAACTTATCTGGCTCTACAAGAGACCAATTCTGTGATTAGACTTAACAGCTTTAAATTGTTGTAGGCTCTTGAGTTTTTAATGCTGTTAATCCACATATCTCTGACCAGATACTAGGACAGTTGGACAAGTTCTCCATTTGGGGCGTCGGTGTTTGTGTCCACAGTTATCTGAATGATTTTGGAATTGGTATTAGTGGCAACAAAAACAATGGTTAATTGTTCCATGAAGTCGTCATGGACTTTCCATTTCTGTTAGACTCGTTGTTGAAAGAGCAACAGGCGTCCGTCACGGCAAGCTTAGCACTTTTATCTCCAGGGATGTACAGAAGATTAGGGACTGGAACTGTACTGGTGGCAGTGGAAAAAGTCATGGTAAAAGGGAAGAGACAGTTCTTATGGATAGTTAGTCGTTGTGGGGGCTGTTAACAGCAAATGACTGTTGTTTCAGGGATTGCCGTCAGTGTATGTGTATGGAAGCTTCAAGATGCGCTCATTAAAGTGTTGGACAAGGTTGGAACATGACTTGAGAGCCTTTGGTGATTGATGATAAAAGAAACCACACTCTCCTGTGCGTTTTTTTTTGGCCATTTCTCTTGTTCTTCCAGGCTGAGGGCGTGTTTTGTAATAAGTGCATTATCCATGGATATTATCCTGTAGAGAGCGTTCACTGTGCACATGCGGGTTATGGATGCAGAGCCATCGTATAATAACAGTTGTGCTTCATTGTACGATTCTTCTTTCTTGGCTCTGTTGTGGAAAAGTGTCTGGACATTAAATGTGCTAATGATGAAGCATTTTGCGTCTAACAAAGTTGTCCCAGGCATTCTTTTGTCATATCAGGGTTGGGCAGTCCAGTAGGCTTTAGGACCCACCATCAGTGCATATTGGTATAGACCAATGTTGATCAGAAGGCACAGCCTTTAAATCAGGGGCTATAACCATGGTGCTACGTTGTGAACTATTAATCTTGTCAATTAGCTAATAGTAGCTGGGATTCGCCAGGTCTCCAGCACCCTTTATGTTGGGGGAAGGTCCTTGCTTTGTCATTCAACCGGGCACTCTGCCAGGCAGCAGTTGCCTTTTCTGTCAGGGATGGTCCCTTAGCCTTTTACGCACACACGAACCAACCTACAGGGCAGCAGGTACTATTTCACCATATTTGGGTGAAAAGTAGCTAAAAATTTAACCTTAAAAAAAAAAAAAAAGAGATAAAGGAAAGAGAGAAGGAGTAGGCACAGCACCATTGGCACCCACACTGTTTTTGCAAGGGACAAAAGAGAGGTGGGGGAGCTTGTCTCCATTGTGGAAAGAGTCCTGAGACACCCTACCCATCTCCTGATCTCCGTGTGGGGTTGCACTTTCACCGCCATACCTAGGGATCGGTGTCCTGTACCCCAGATAGGCATCATGATTGAGGCGTGATTATCCCGAGGATCAAGGCGCCTCTAAATCCTACATTGGGATCAGAATACTAGTTCCCAGACAAGCCATAAAGGCAACCTGCCAAACCAACCTAATTGGTTTATCTGTCGAGCCAACCAGATTGCTTCACCTATCTAGCAATGGGTTGTGAAAAGATGGATAGAGATGAAGGGTAAAGTAGGTAGAGTAGGGAGCACCCAGAGGGAAGAGAGAGAAATCCCATGGGAAAATCCAGCAAAACATGTAGAGGTGCGTGCACTACATGTTGCTAAGGTGTAATAAAGGGTGCTTTATTTAAGAAAGGACAATATGTAGCTACACAATGATACCAAACAAGATGATCTTTGTCAGAGATTTTCTGAGGAGGGCGCCCTCAATTTTCAAAATATCGTCTTTTGGCTTGTCCATATTACTAATCACTGTGTGAAGATAGCTAAGCTCAAATGGAAATCCTTCATATAGGAAAAATCACATCTTTGTTATACATTACCGGATCAGGGAATTTTGTGTTTTCTAATCAGGATCCTCATGCCACTGTATTACTTATACATAAATGTTGTTTGGAATTAAGCATTTTAGTGAATATCTGTTAGTTCTAGGTGGTTATTCAATCACTACCCAGAAAAATATATTTCGTGAAATCTCTGAAGTCAACCTTAATTACGAAAACTTCAGTGGGGGGGGGGGGGCGGGGTGGTAACCATACCTCACCCAGATTGGTCGTGAATGCAGTAGAAAAACCCTTGGTGGACGAGGGGTACATCTTCATATTGCTCCGATTTGCTTAAAAATGGGCTCAAATGTTCATATTTCTCACAGACTGCAACAAAAATATTTTGCACTTGTTAACATATAGTTCTAATTCGGAGATCAATAGAGGTCAATGGCATTGACCTGGTTTGTCATTTATCTCGATAACCTGGCTGCATCCATGTGGAAAGGTTAACCATTGAGGACATTTTAAAATAAATAAATAATGAATAAAATTAAAAACTATATAATTGTAAATTATAAATTAACACAAAGCGCATAAGGTATTCTGCTCACCCGTTGGTGCATAAGGGGGGTCCAAAGTGGACCACTCTCTGATGAAAACCATTTCCCTTTGGTTTTTTTACCCAAAACTCTGGTCATTGATGGGGTACATCAACACGACCCATAACAGAAAATTAAAATCGGTTGTACAGATTAAATGGAGGGTCCAACACCGATGAAATGAAAAAAAAAAAACACTTCCGAAGGACTTCATAAAATTTTTGCTCCTAATAGTAGGATATAAATACAATAAATGCTGAATAAAAATTAAAAAAAGTACACCAGGTACGTTGAAGGGGCAACACAAAATATGAATAGCGCCACCAAAAAAATCTTATTATTATGATGTAGTATAAAAAGGCCATAGGCGATTTTATTTTTCAACAAAAATATTGCGCGACCTATTTAGGCAACTACATAAAATCTTGGGCAAAACATTTAGCGCTAATATGAACGACGCGGAGAAAAATTAATTCATTCATTCATCATTCTTGATGCTTCAATCATTCATTTCATTCATTATCTATATCAGAAAGAAAAAAACACGCACATAGAAAAGATTGCATAATGTTACAAAATTAAAAAATTGTCCATACCATTTTTATGGAAGATTTATGCAAATTAGGATCGCCATTACAGAAAAATCATATCTAACAAACAAGGAAAATAAAATGTTGTTTCTGGCCATTGTGAAATAATGGTCGATACATTTGTATTATTATCTTGCTTCGGATCCCAAGATGGCAGCCAAAACATGGCCGCTCAACGATCTGTAAAACATAAAACGAGTATCTGTAATATTTAATTGTATAGTCAAAAAAAATAATAATTAATAAGAAATTTAAAGATATATGGCCTTTGACACAACAAAAATCAATCTATCTTGCGTTATAATATGTATGCATCTTAAAATCAAGCACACGACCAATTTCTCCCCATCAAGAATCTTTTGAACCAAGGAAAATTGCCTTAAACTGAGTAAAAGTAACCATTAATGTATGAGATATATGTGTTTGACCAGTATAAACACACACAGCTGGTAATATTGTTTGTTAAAATTAAGATGCGGTCAGATGGCACATCACAACAATTTACACCTTAAAATTATATGTGTCGTATATCTGAACATGCACCCAGAAAGAAGAATGATAAAAGTGCAAATAATAAAATATGTCTATATTCATTAGTACTCACAACTGACTATTTTTTGTTTTAGGACTTTCTTAAATCCGTTGTGCTAATAAAGCCGCTTTCAAGCTTTTTGACCCTCGGTGATATTTAGGCCGCAATCTTAATTTCAAAAATTAAGTCAACAAAAAACAAAAAATACCAGCTTTGAGTTTTAAATTGTCACTACGCACAATTCTCTACTTTAATTCACATTTCAATCTAATTTTGGACAATAAGGTAATTTCTAAGTTTTAACATATTTTGAATGCGACTAAATTGGTATTAAATATACTCACTAAGCAAACAAGCAGATATGAGTTTTTAATAGTCGAAGAAATATATTCCTTAATGTATTTTCTTATTTAGACTACTTATACGACTAAATAATACAGGAAGTAGCACTTTATACTTTGTAGAATCTTTGATGGTGGCCACTGTTGGCTACCCATCTTGATCCCGACCAGCAAAAACCAACCATACAGATTATACATACAAGCGCTTCCTAATGGTCTAACAAGAAACATATCTGTTTCTTGTTGTTGGAGATACGGTGAAAACTATATTTTTCTGTCATGCAATCTAATTGCATACACACTAAAACGCCAAGTCAACTTTGCAAGGACTAAAAAATTGGAGTCAATAATGTATGACCCCAAAGGGATTATTACACGTTTGACCACAACAGTGTTCAACTATTTTTAACCCCATTTTAGTAGGTGCATAGTTGACTAAAAACGGGGTCAAAATGACCCAGTTGTTAAAAATATTTTTAGGGTGTAAATTTACCTAAAAATGGCACGTGGGACAATTTTTAATTTTTTAACATAGCTAATCGGTTTTGCCGGCAAATTGGGGTGAAAACTGGCAAAAAGTTGTTTTTGTTAGTTTTACCGGACTGGCTAAAACAATAGAAGATATCAGTAGCTTCCCACAATGCATTGCTTCCAATGGAGGTTTTTTGTACAGGTAGTCATGTGAATCGTTAGAGATGGGTCATTCTTAAAATGCAAGTTTGTGATCATTACTGTCAATTTAGCCACGTTTTATCTCTAACGATTCACATCAGTCGCTGTACAAAACCTCCATTGGAAGCAATGCATTGTGGGAAGCTACTGAAATCTTCTCTTGGCTAAAACTAGCAAAACTAGCATCAACTCACATAGGCCTATGTAGTCAGTCCAACTATAGACACAGATTACATATCGAGGGTTTACTGCAAGGCGGTCCCATCTGCAATAGCTGCCATTTGTCAGTTGTGGTCTTATTAAGTGTTATACCTGCCAAATCTAACACCTAGCAGCTATTGCAGACGGGGCCTTTTTGCCCTAAACCCTCGATATTTAAATTGAAGAGTACGCAATAACATTAGCATTAGTGAGAATCCAAGAATCTGATTCTTGTGAGGTGTTCAAATTTGACCTCTGATGAAAATGGCATAATATTTCAGTTTCTGATATATAGGTACCTATACATTATAGCATGCACTCTCACATATATGCTTTTTAGGCCTTTCGTTTACCAGTGTCCTTTGAAAAGTGACGAGGAAGACTAAAATATGACCGTTTTCACCGAAAATTGATATTACCACCATGCAATTTTCAGCCGCATCAGAAAAAATAGTGAGACTTTATTTTAGGTGTACTGCTAAAGGGTTCTAAATTCACATGAAAGTGACTGTGGTTGATTAATAACACTATCATCCCTCAAAATTTCAGGATTCGAAATATATTAATTTAAGGGAAAAAAGATTGACCTTATCCCGAAAAGTGAGGAGGGAGGGCTACGGGAATCTGATTTTGTTTTCAATGGAGCCTTATAGAAAATAATGTTACTCAAAATTTTGAGACAACACTTGGATGTTTGGCAAAAGTTGCTTTGCCAAGTGTTAATGAACTTTTAAACCGGTTTTAAACACCTGCGGCAAAAACCTGCAAACCCTGCATATAATGCAGAAATTGCCAGGGTTGCAATTTTGCAATTCCTGTAGTTAGTATTGCCCGTATCCGTCAGTGTTGCCTGATGACGTATGTCCTATACTACCTGAATGACACCCAATACGGGTTAGCAAAAGGATCCCGCCATACATCATTGGAGTGAATTTGGTGTTTTAACAAATCCGTTGTGGCTGTGTCCAATCTCGGGACAGAATGGATTTTAAGTTCCATTCGCGGTCAACAAACCCGGAAAGGGGGAGACATGATTTTTTCAATGACCGTTGTCAAACGTTAAAAGTCTTCTACAGAGTCGGCTTTGTCAAGCCTTTGTGTCGAGCACCAGTAACGACTATAATTTTATGTTTCCCGGATATGCCTCTCTGGATGCAAGACCCGTACCCCTAAGGCCTATACCAATTCTGATGAAAAAGGGACACAGAGCTACACCATATGCAGATTTTAGGCCGATTTTAGGATTATTCCTCATGGTCCCTCTTGTTCTTTCCCTTTTTCTTTTCTTCCTCCAATCCCTTTTTTCCCTTCCCATATTTTTTGCTCCCTTCCCGATTTTGTGTCCAGGGAAGTCCCCCCCCCGGTTACGCCGCTGATTTTCCGATATATTTATATCTATATTCAATGTGATTCCTAGTTCGAAACGCAATGTGGACAAAGTTGTCAATCTCACCAACCACAAACTCAAAAGAGGAAACATCACACCCGCTATGGCTATACCACTGCTGGGAAGTAGGACCACCAATTTTAGGGGGAGCGAGTAGCGTAGCTGCAGCGGTTCTCCCCCCCCCCTTACACCACTGAGGTCCCAGTCGCGGCCGGGGTGGGGGTTGTCGGGCCAGAGGCTTTACTTATTTGTACTTGAATTAGTTTGCAGTCCAATCTCACTCTCTCGGGTTTTCTAGGGAAGGCATACTCCGGTTTCCTCCTGCTTCTAAATCTGGGTTTTCTTCCCAAATCAACCTCTACAGCGTGCAGCAGGAACCTACTTTATTCAGCGGCGACGGAACCGGCCGGGGATCATGGGCCTCCACTTTTGAAATAAAAAGGGGATTGTCCCCCAGCTGCGGCGGCCGAACATTTTTCAGAGCGGAGGGACCAAATTGCTTCTGGTGCCCAGTGGTCTGGGATTATTTAAAAATTCGATCAAATTTATCAGATTTTATTTCAAAAGTGGAGACCCCACTTCCAAAAGTAGAGAGCCAATGACCACGGTTCCGCCGCCACTGGCTTGGCCCCTCCACTTCGGAAAAAGTGGTGAATTTGGTCCAATTTTTCGAAGTCTCACCCAGACTCTTGGGCACCTTATGCAGTTTGACTCCGCTGTTGAAAAATGTTCCGCCGCGCTTGCTTTAACTGATCCATAGCTCTATGGAACAGCGGCAGTTTTTGGAGGCCAAATATATAATTTGCCTTAAGGGGGGGGGGTCTTTTGACCTGGAAGAAAAGCTTGTTAAAAGCAGCCCTTTTTGCCTACTCCCCAGGAAATTTTCACCCCCAAACAGGAGATCGCCTCAAAATTACCGCCACCAGGAAAATCTGCCTCAAAATCAAGAATTCCCCCTCTGACATTGATCCCTTCACTGTTTTCCACGCCACTCTCAGGTCGGGGCTTCTTCTATAACGGAATTAGCTTGCAATTGATTATTGGTGACACAATGGCGTTCATGTGAAGCTGCTTCGGGCGATAAGCCCCTCAAGTCGTAATGTTTTGTCTTGTGTTACATGTTTGGGAAAAAAATTGAGGGCGAGGTGATGTCTTATGATGGACCACCTGATTGCGCTCAGTATCCTTTATTGTATACATTGTAAGGAAACGATGTTACGTGTTGTCGAATCAACAGTGGTGACCTGAAACTCCTTGCCTAGTCTAGTATAAAAGGAACGGCAATCCTCTACTTTATGGGTTTTATTAGTCATGTCTCCATCTGCCCTTAGTAAAGTTTAAGCTTTTATTGGAAAGAATTTAGTATTTCTGCCACAGGCTACGAATTCATTATCGGCAACGTTAACGGAATAAAATCCGCATGTTAAAGCTGCCGAATTTTAAGTGGTTGGACAATAGAATTTTTTTAAAATCTTTCACATAGATGATTTTAAATGCACTTAAGGAAGAGAGATGTTTCAACATGAAAAGAAATATGAGAATTACGAAATATGTCACTGATTACCCCAAAAAAGATATTTTAGTGGCGTACCAAGTCAGTGATTTCCAAGTGAAAGCTTAGTCCCAATGCCTCACCACATTGCTTTGGTTGCGGTTCAAATTCAGCAAGACAATGAAGAAGGTTCCATACCATGTTGCCACATGGAGCCAAATAGGTTATTTGTGTAACTCTATGATTGCCGCCTTAATCCTGCCTGGACAATCCGACAGTGCTGGACAATAATGAGGTTTCCAGTTTGAATTGCCGCAGATCACTTAATTTATTGATGGCTATATTTTTGACTAAGATCAGGAATAACATTACGTTTGTAACAGGGAAATAAATTGCTACTAATCAGTGACAGCAGCAGCAGCAGCAGGGGTGGTGGGGGGGCATATTAGGGGTGGCAGAGTAGATGAGGATTTCCCCCAAATGTATCCTTGCTCCCCAGTTACCTTCAGTTATAATTCACAATTCTATTCATTACTATTCATAATTATAGCTATCACAAGATAAAGGCAAGACCCTGATGAAAGGTTCCTCTATCATATCTACACCAACAATAAAAAAAATGTAGTTAATTATTCATTCAATCGGCCCTGGCCGCCTGAAAAAAACACATCGTAATTGCATCAGTCTATTTTTAGTTATGACTGCAAGTAAAAGTCGTCGATGTAATGGCTAATAGAACCCACCCTACAGCAATGGCAGCTGGCGGCCGTTTGAGTTTGTGTAACCTCGCTTTTTGATTGGATAGTCGGTACACGCCCCCGTGATATTACGCTCGCGATTGGATAATAGGGACACACCAAGCGTCACAGCGCTGCCTTTTCTCGGACCCTAAGCCATGTGCTGCAGCGCTATTTTCCCGTGTGTGATGCATTGACATTTTACAATGCCGTTGCTAAGTACGCCGTGATTTCCAGTGCACGTTGAAACAAAAACCGCAAATCTTAAATCATTTGTAAGTTAGCCTACAATGTAAAAGATTACGTTCGGATTGATGGCGAACATTAAATATTATAAAATACGAGGATGACTATGGCGTTTGTTACGGTAAACTTGCTTAGACTCGGTACATTGTGTCGGTCCAACTCGGGCGTCACAGCACGTCCATCAAAGAAAACAACAGTACTCGGGCAGATTTCAATGGTTTTGTTAAAATCAGTTCACATTACTTTAAGTATTATATTATATTTTCTTACCGCACCAGCTTCTCGTGTTTTAGCAATTAGTGTCGTTCGATTCTCTGCCCAGAAATGAACACTCAGTCTGTGAAACAGGCTCGCACTTCACTGCGGCTGTGTTTCACAATCTCTATGATCTATCTCCGCTTGCCTAACACATGGGGGCTTAAATTAAGCTTGCGTTGTTTATTTACCCTAAGGCACTTATTATTTACAAGGAACAGGAACAGACTGTCCACTTGCCGACACGTGAAAAAAGTCTTGGTCCGCGCGATATTTTTCTGCCGCAAGAAAACCCCCTTAGATTACGCAACCTAATTTTCTGCGCTCAAATAAAAACAAATTCGCATACCGCGCAGAAACGCAAACCTAGTGCGAACCCTGACTCGCCATCATCATCAATCAATCTCATACCCATCTCCATTCAGCATCATCAAAACCAGAAGGCAGAACACAGAAAGTAAGTTAATCTGTTTTAAGTACTCTGAACTGCGACTGTAAAACTGAAAAAGCTTGAGTACTAAAAAAAAAATTAAGGAACAATCATGTTGAAATAATATATAACACCCTCTTTGCTAATTGACCCCTTGTATTAAACTCCAGAACCCCCCCCCCCCAGCTAACATGCCTACAAAAATCTAAGAAAGGTATTTCCTTAAGTTCCCACTTTTTACGTAAAGCTACAAGTAGGCAACCCCCATTGATTCCCCTCTTCCATCTCGCGCAATGGGCCGACTGCCGACTGAAAAGTGCAATTGGAGCTGCCAAAGTCTCACCAGATTCATCCTGTTCCCACCCTCGAAACTGCCCAAATTTCGGCATAATACGGTAAATAAATTCTAACTTTCACCGGTTGGGTGTCAGATTTTGGCGAATGACCGGGAAAGTTTATGAACGGGTATCAATTATACTGATATAAGATACGGGATAAAATTATAATGGCCGCCACAACAACCGAGTAGCCAGTCACGTCGTAGCGAAATAGCGCCGCCACTATCTAATTCCAAGGTTGCTAAAGTGGTGCATAATAGTCTAAATTCATCCCGCTTTATTCTCCGTCAAGAGACTGTGTAATCTTCAAATGGCAGCTATAGCATGAAAATAATAAAACCCCCTAAGGCCCTGAAATGAAATTTTTAGATTTGCGTCTGGACATTTTTCAAAAGCATGAGGCTTTTATTTCATTATTCCTTATGGTACATTTTTATTTGTTGGACTTGCGCGTCACAGGTTTCCAGCCAGAGCTGGCATGGCTGACGAATTAATCACATCAAGAAATGTGTCACTATTCAGAGACTGCATGCATGTATCTATTGTTATTGCATACTTGTACCCTTCCAGCTGTTGAGATTTAAACTTGAGTTTTTTTGTGATGAAGAGCATTTTTTATGCAAATAATTTATTTTCAGAATAATAATTTTCGGCGCAGATTTTGGAGCAGTGCGGCCGCAAACTCTAAAACTTTTAAAACATCATAGTCGTACGCCGATTTCCAAAAAAAAAAGACTAATATGCATAGCAATGTAGTGGCGCGTTTCGCCTCATTACGTGACGTCGGACCTATGTACAATAAATTCCCAAAGTCGATGTATTGATAGGGGATTTCCCTCGTTTTAAAGCGTCTTATGTGACCACTGACCAATCATAACGTCATTTTATCGATAGCCTAACTTTCAATGCATCAAATTGCTTTTATCTGTCGCAATATCGGTACAAGTTTCGCTGAGTTACCTACATTTTTGTGCCGCCGTTTGGTACGAGTTTGCTTCAAATCTGTCCAAGTTGCTTACAAGTTTTTGGTGAGTAAAATGCCCCTCTTTTAGGTAGACTGACTTAAAATTGGAATGGGTCAAGAGACTTGAAAAGCATTGATTGGAAGTGGAAATGTACTCCATTGAAGAATAAAAATGCTTTTTGAATGGTGTCGATATGTTAATCCCTTCTCGAGATATGGCAAAATTAACGATTTGGAAAATTCAGCCACTTTTCCCATAGGAATAAGATAATAGAACCCCACGCAACATATCCCATAATGCTCCCTGTTTGAGCGCCCAGAATGCAATAGTTCAGTTAATAAATTAGCTGAAATTCATTGTTTTATTATCGTTACGCCAATAATAATCTGCCAGTTGTTAAAACATTTGTAATATAATGTAACACTGTCCTCCCAATTGTAAAATATCCCACAATGCATTTCTTTCCATTAGAAAAGCCTGTATCTACATTGTTGTTCCTTAATAAGTAAGCAGCGAGGTCAATTTATTTGAGCCAATTAAATTCATTAAGTCATTTTTTTTTGTCAATATTACATCATAATACATGGGTCCTTATTGAAATATCCCATAATGCACATGTATCCCAGAATGCAATTGAACACGTTTAATTGCATGTAATCTTCAACCATACATACAGATCAAGACAATTCATCATGATGGAATCCCTGTTTTTAACAAAATATACACATGATTGGTAAAAAATAAAAGAAAAAGGTGTAGCCTAATATAATTCAAGTGACATTCGATTGCAATGCCTTTCAGCTAGAGTCCTACCCCCTCCCCCCCCCACGCCTCCCCCACACCCCATGCACATCATAGAGACATGCCAAGGCCCAGGCCCCAAGCCATGCTGGCCCAAGGATTTGCGGTCAAAATTAAGTATCAAGCTTAATATCCAGTTTAATTATAAATCATGTGCAACCCATGGCCATGAACAATTTTATATTAAACAACCGGAACATGTGTAACAACGCGCCACGCCCCTGGGCTGAACTTGCATTGCACGCCCGTGAACTTTACTAACTGTTGTCTTTTTCGCACATCGCGATCACAATACAACCATGTTGCATCCACCATGTGATCTGCCATCGGATATTCACCCCAAAGTGCACATTTTTTAATCAGAAAACTACATATTTTTTATCGGATAAAGATGTATAAATTGTCACGACACTTG
Organism: Ophioderma brevispina; assembly: GCA_023653785.1. Lineage (NCBI taxonomy): Eukaryota > Metazoa > Echinodermata > Ophiuroidea > Amphilepidida > Ophiodermatidae > Ophioderma > Ophioderma brevispina. Next base: position 49,805 of record JAMKCH010006268.1, read on the forward strand.
CCTTTTTAGATATTCAGTGTCTGAGTTTGACGAAAAATGTAAAATACGTCCACTCGGACGAACACCCTGAAGTGTTGACTTCGCTGTCATTTCCCTGAAAATATGTCAACCTAGCTCAACTTCCGTTTTATGAATGAAGTTTGACCTTTAAACTAGTATCCAGATGTGGAAACGATATTTATTTCTGACTGTATTTCATTAAAATAAAAAATCATCACCTGTCTCAAATCCCATAGAACAGCCACAGTAACTGAAATTCCAAGATGCGGATTTCGCGCCGCCAACGAAGGTGTAAGCTGGCGATCCTACCATCTTTCTTGATTGGTGTATTTATAGGAATTTATTTGGAAATTAGGATTTTTTGTGGTCACTTGACAGTCTCATCATCAGATTTGGTGGGCATAATTTGACAGGCGTCGCATCAGTACATCTCGCTTCGTGATCATATGCATAGATTTATCAGTGCGATTTTGTCAATGGTATTTCGCATTTGTTGATACGGCCTACATACCAGGGCCGGGGGAACCAGTGTTGTTAATGAAGTTTAAAGTGTTATTAAAGAAAATATGATGATCGTAAATATTTATGGGTAAATGTGATGTGACTTGCAGGGAACTTGCATTGCATTGTCATGATGTTACTACCGCATGCTGTACAGGTCGAACACGAGAAAGCAGCCGCGCCGCGGTGAAATGAAAAGCAGGGCTGTAAACAAATGCAAAATTTACCGGGAATATGATCAAAATGTCCTGAAGATAGTAAAATTTCCTCAAAGATTTCAAAATTTCCCTTTAATTCATTATGATTTCTTTATTTTAAGGTCAAAAATTTCCTCCAACTAGCAAAAAATTCCGGGAATGAAATAATTCCCAAAAATTCACCCCACTTTTCCAGGCATGGGTGAAAGTTATGCACACGGAATGCTTACACAAGATCATTAATTATGGCCTGATGCTGACCTCGCTGATGACCTTGAAAGAAACGGTAATGAGCCCATGCTCAGATCAGGGTTGAAATTTGCCAGAGACTCAATGGACGATGTTTGTAAGTGCTCTGCAAACCATAGTCCTACAGACGGGACTAAGCAGAGAGATGTTATATCAGTTTAACTGAGCAGGCGCGGATCCCATGGGGGTGCAGGGGTGCCTTGGCACCCACCCCCCCGGCCGCCGGAATTTTTTTGGACGGAAAGTGATGCTGATTCATTATTTTTATTACGCTCAATCTTGACATTTCTGATGACCTCGCTCCCTTCGTTTTTAAAAAATTGCGTCTGGTTGTCATAAAGATTGCAATTTGCCTTCCCTAAGTTCCCCATCCCCCCAAAAAAGTTGCACGAGTCGATCGGATCTGTGAACTGAGATACATAAACGAATCAACGTCACTACAATGTATGCTTGGTGTGAGAGGCGCCGTGTATTAGAACACAACGAGTGAGAATAACAGTCTGAGATCGAATTCCCGGAGATTTGGAGGTTACGGGCTGTCGTTCAGTTCTGCTCGACTGGACACAAATTTGCTATGTATTTAGGGACGCACTATTTGATTTCAAGGTGGGGGGTTGGAAGTTTTTAAAAAAAAACTCACCCCACCATATGAGCAAAAAAAAAACTTTCCCCGCTTTCCATAAAAAAAAATAAAATTAACCGCACCTTATAAAGGGTTTAAAAAAAAACTTGGCCCTGTGGAAAAGCAGAAAAAAAAAACTGCCCTGTTACTTACGTTGGAAAAAACTCTATAACCCATAAAATGCAAAAATTTGCGGTTATATAAGACAAAAATGCGTCAAATGTAAAGGTCATCGCGAAAAGGTTAAATCTTAATATTGCTTCAATTTCGTAAATGAGCTCAAATGTTCATCTTTCCTCAAAGACTGCAACAAAACATTTTGCACGTTCTAAAACATTATTTTTGTAAATTAAAAATTCGGAGATCAATAGAGCGTCAATGGGGTTTTGACCTTGTTTGCCATTTATCTCGATAAACAAATACAAATTAGAGGCAAACTACTTTCGCTGCAATCCCTGTAGAAAGGTGGAACAATTTGAGACCATTTTTAAAAGAAATCGGAGTGCAGTATAGATTGGACCTTTGGTGATGACCTTTGAGTTTGAGATTTTTGTATTATATCTCCATAACCATACGTGAGGTAGTACAAACGATACCTTTTTTATCCTGTAACAAGACGAATTTACTTTGGGTTCCCTTTTTTTAGGCAATCCAAGCATTTTTTCATTTTTGACACCTGTTTATGCATTTTCCCCCCTCCTTGATGCCCACACTTTCACGAGGGCCACCCCAGCTAAAATTGGTCATAACTTCATAGGAAGACACATCCACTGAGAAATGATGCTTGCTCGTCACGGTCAAGGAATTGCCCCAAATGACCAAACTAACCGTTCGCATGCATTTTGGAAAAGGCCCGTGCACCAACGTTGATGTGCTTCATTCACAAATTAGCCTTACACCAGGTTTCAGACCATTAATCAAAGTACTAAAGTAGCCTCTATTACTATTTTTATAATACTTGCAATTTTAATTGGGTTCTATCAACTACTACAATACTCTAGTAGCTCATGGTGGTTTGTATGCCAATATATGTCAGAGCTAAACTCTTCAGGGAATCCAGGGGAAGGAACAATAATATAAGTAGAAATTTAAAGATGCCTTGAAAAACTAAATACTCCAAGTTTCGCCCGCCCCACACCGCATTCGCTTATGCGGCAACATGGATGCATTGCGGGCCACTACATAAGGAAAACAATTTGATTTGCTTTGCAAAACAGTTGGTCATGCATTATAAAATAACAGTGGTTACATCAAATTTGCATGAGAAAATGTGTTTGGCAAGTGAACATTGCAAGGGTTCCGCACTTGCTGAATCACAACCCGACAGCTTCGAATATACGTATACTACTGCATTTTTGCTAAAATGGTTTAACCCATCAACTATATTTTACTTTAGCATATATAAAAAGTTGTTTCTATCAAATTGCATGGGAAAAAATGTGTTTTGGAAAGCGAACATCGCAGGGTCCCGCTCGAAGGAGGGACCACACCCTCCCGCACCCAGCTTGATATATACGAAATCTCTGCATGGGCAATTCATGCTTAATTCAACACAAAAACCCCTCAACTATATTTTAATTTTAAAACTGCTCTGGATATAATCTATAAGCAATTATTGCATTTTTCTATCCAATTTCCAGGGAAAAAGGTGTTGGAAAGCTTATATACGACGAACTCTCGAAAAACACTTTATGCTTAATTCAAAAACAAAACTTATCCTCAAACTATATTATTTTATTTTTGAAAATGATTAGCCTATATAAGCATTTTTAAAAAGCATCACCACAGTAGAGAGAACCACTTATCAAGTTGTTTCTACCGAATTGCATTTGGGAAAATGTGTTTTGGGGAGAAAGCGGAATATTTGCAAGGGTCCGTGCTTTGGCACGGGAGGGGGTCTATTCCCCCACCCACCCCCAGAAGCTTGATTACGAACTCTGCATGAACACTTTATGCTTAATTTTTTATGTAAACAAAACTTAACCCATCAATATATTTACTCTTTCAAAATGCTAAACTATTATCTAATTTAAGTGAACCACTTACAAATTTCAATTTGTTCTTATCAAATGCATGGGGAAATGGTTGTTTTAAAGTAATATTGCAAGGGTTCTGCGCTCGCGCGGAGGAGGACACCCCCCTCCCGCAACCCACACCCCGCGACAGCTTGATATACGAACTCTGCATAACACTTTATGCTTAATTCAAAACAAAACTTAACACAAACTATATTTACTTTTTAAAAAATATTGAATCATACTATCAGCAATTTTCAAAATTGGTTCATCAAATTTGCACAGGGAAAATGTTTTTGGAAGTGAACTGGCACGGGTTCCGCGCTTTGCGCGGGAGGGGGGACCCCTCCCCCACCCACCCCCGGACAGCGTGATTATACGAACTCTCAGCCACTTATGAAATTAATCAAACAAAACTTAACCCATAAAACTATATTTTACTTTTTAAACATGCTAATCATACCTATAAATTTAAGTGAACCACTTATTAATTTCAATTTTTTTCTGTCAAAGCATGGGGAGGAAATGTGTTTTTGCGAAAAGCAACTATTGCAAGGGTTCTGCGCTGCGCGCGGGAGGGGATACCCATCCCGCACCCACCCCCGGACAGCATGATCATACGAACTCCCCATGAACACTTTATGACTTAATTCAAAACCAAACTAACCCTAACTAGATTTTACATAATGAAAATGATCATACCACTATAAGCATATAAAGTGAAAACCATTCAGAAAATTTCAAATTGTTTGATATCAGAGTTGCATGGGAAGGAAAATGTGTTTTGGAAAGTAAAGATTGCAAAGGTCTGGCAAACCACCCCCCCCTCCCGGCAGCACCCTGGGCGCGCGTTATACTTGCAAGGTGCCATGACGATTACCTAAAACCCGGCCCCCAATATGCAGGGGTCTACATTAAACAAAAAAACATGACCAATATTCCAACCCGCCACAAAAAAAAAAAAAAAGTACGTCCTCAAGTAGGCAAAAAAATCCATCTATGACTTGAAGAAAAAACTGCCCTCCAAAAGCCACGAAAAAAAAAACTTGCCTCATCCCAATTCCACCCCCCCCTTGAAGTCTAATGGTGCGTACCTAACGAAGCTATAAACTTTCTGAATCAATTAATTTTTGTTTTTTTTTGGTTTTTTGTTTGTACGCTTTGGCCCTTGCTACATAATTCTTTATCTTACCCTTTGCTTGATCCTCCGTCGTTCATATCAAACTTAACCGTGCCTCGGCGTTGAACTTTTTACTCCACTGTTAATTGTGTTATAAACTTATATACTCGAAGTCCTGACAATTGTCCTGACACAATGAACTCTTTCCAGCGCACTTATATTAAGTGATATGAACATTTTCCCCCTCAACTAACATGTAAAAGTTGATTGCCATGATAAGTGAAGAGCTTCCACTCGTCGCGCGGAAGGGGGATACCCCCTCCCGCACCCACCCCCCGCGCCGCCGGCGCGTGGCGCTACGATCCATTCATCAAAGCTAATTAAACTTTATCTTGGCACCCCCCCGCCAGTGAGGTCTGGATCCGCCCCTGTACTGAGGTCTCACCACAGACATCAACTCACAATTACAAACATCGTCCGTTGTTGAAGTCTAAGGAAAACCAGGGATGGCCGGTGATCTTGTACTAGCTGATGTCCAGGGAACGTTGATCCTTTTTTTGCGACGGGTGTACACAGTGGCGTATTGCCGGGACTTGTTAATGGATGTTCACGACATGTCATAGAAAAGGACAGAATTTTCGGGTCGGAACCAAATGGAAGCGCAATAGTTTCTACAAAAACGTAGTACGGAACAAAGCGCGACTACACAAGATTGAAAGCAGTATAATCAAAAAATGAATCGCACAATCAGGGGATTCATGACGCATTTGTTGATGCTTTGCCCGGCTAGCAGGTTCTGGCGGGAGCTGGCCTGGGTTTGACATAAAAATGTTGCCACCGGCAGTGCGGGACATGATCGGGGAGTTTAACATTTCAAAAACAAACAATTCGTGTGGCAAGTTGCGGCCATCCCGGGTACCCAGGAGCCGGGGCATTTTTTGATCGGTGCATCAGTCTATTCCTCAGCGTCGCACTGAGGATGAGCATAGCAGTAGCACTGCCATACATGTAGAAAGTCAATGAAATTCCCATTGAGTGGATGGAGCAAAAGTTTTAATCTCATTTTCTCTGAAAATCAGGTGGTGATGGCCAAGCCTCATTCATTGTAGCAACTCATCAAAAATGTCAAAAGAAATTACAGCAATACGGAGTGCAAACCACAACCAATTTGGGTGCTTTGATGTGGTTCGGTCGTGGGTGTTCCCATGACCCACATACGACCTCGTCCCCGTTCGTTATTCATACCAAAAAAATCAGAAATAACCCTTCTAGTGGAGTTGATTCTTCAACTCCAACGGTTTGGAATAAGAAAATATTCCTTGACAACATATAAAAAATTCAGATTTTTTCTTCAAGATTTCGCTTTTACGTGTTAATCCAATGGCGACGTCTGAAATTGGGATTTCTTGGCTGCCCTCCCCTGCTGAAAATGATTAAAGCCTGGAATAATTTTTCCCAATACCCATGATGTTCTATATTGTAGGAGAACACATGCAAGGCAATTTCAGCAGTATAGAAGTACATTTTATGGTTTAACTTGAACTTGAACAGCAGCAAAAGAGTTAGCACCAGCCCTCCAGTTTATCTTCAAACAAAGCTTGGAAAGGAGTGAGCTCCCGGAGGACTGGAAGTGTGCAAATATCTCGCCAATTTTTAAAAAAGGTTCTAAAGCTGACCCTGCAAATTACCGGCCCATATCATTAACCTGTGTTTGCTGCAAGCTGCTTGAACACATTGTTGATAGTCAACTGATGAAGTTTATTACGGAACATAACATCCTTTCCGATGTTCAGCATGCCTTCAGAAAATCACGGTCATGTGATACACAACTTATCACCACCCTCCACGACCTGACATCCAATCACAATGATGACCAGACAACAGATATTGCAATTCTTGATTTTAGCAAAGCATTTGACGTAGTACCACACCAACGTCTTCTTCAGAAGCTTGGCTATTACGGAATACGCAATAAACCATTGGACTGGATAAGAGCTTTCCTTACCAATCGAACCCAAAGGGTTGTCATCAAAGGAAAAAGTTCACCATGGTACCCCGTTGTGAGCGGTGTTCCACAAGGCACTGTGTTAGGCCCTCATCTCTTCATACTCTTCATTAACGATATCACGGAATCAGTCACCGCCACTACCAGGCTCTTTGCAGATGACTGCATAATGTACAGGACCATAAAATCCCCCAAAGATGAAACCTGCCTTCAGGACGACCTTAATAACCTCGTTTACAAGCCAGGTATTAAATGAAAGAGCAAGACCTAGGCAACAAAATGTATATTTTGAAAACTTTCAAATGGTCTGACTTTGGCACAATACTGATCGAAAAACATGCCGAGATACTTTTTGTGCCAGGTGTATTTTGCCATTCAATATTTATGTATATATGTAGTAATTATGTTTATTCTATAAATGCAGGGCCATCTTGGAAATCAGTGCTCTTGTCACGGAAGGTGCTACCTTGCCTAAAGAAAGCTTCAATAACATAAAGCTGTATTTTTGTATATACCTTGACCAAGAGCCACAGAAAAGAAAAAAGTGGAGAGAATAGAAGAGGCATTTATGATGTAACACTGTTAATCTACCTCTATGTACTGAACTTCAAAATTGTTCACGAAACAAAGACACCTTCCGCCAGAGCGTCCAACTCTTAACACTAGAAAGGTAAGTGTAGCACCAGAGGGTATTAGTCAATCCCACAATGCACCAGTTTTGGGAAATTTCACTTCAATAAGGTCTGTGATCCCACATAAATCCTATTCTTAACACTACAATCCCTGACGTTTGACACTCAATTTAGACCACAAGATGCTATTTTTTTTTTTTTTGTTTTTTTTTTACTAGGAATTTTTTTGCATGATAATGACATGTCTTGTGGTTCTTAAATTTCTTGAACACTTTTTATCCCTTAGCACTGACATGTGTTTAGTACAGTATAGGCACATTGCAATGCATTGTGGGATTGATTCAAAACACCCTCTGTAGCACAGACTCCTTACAGGCTAGCAAAATTGCTAAAGTAATACACAAAGATTAAACAGTTGGTAAAGTATAATATTTAGGTATGTCTCTTTTGTAAATTAAAATCACTTAATTCATTGAAGCAAACAGCTTCTGCCAATCAATTAACTCTAACCCGTCCGAGAGTCATTTGGAAGCAATCAAGTTGCTCCTGTTGATTGTAATTGCATGTCGGAAGTCAAGATTGAACTATTTATTTTACCTCGGCCACTTTCCCCTTAGGAGATTGCCAAAAACCAATTGCTTTCTATTGCACTTGAGACACCCATTCACAAAACATGTAGTTCCGGTCGATATGCTGTATCCCACCATGCGCTACCTTCCCGAAGTCCTGCGGGGTTTTCTGCTAATGTTCACTGTACGTTGGGCCCTCCGAATTTAGCAGATGTGTCAAGGTCAAATTTGCAAACCCGGCTTTTGATTGATTTTGGGCCGCTTTTCCCGCAGAAGACGTTGAAAACCAATTGCTTTCAATTGCACCTGTGACTTTTTCCCCGCAGAAGACCTAAATTGCTGCCTATTGCATGTGAGACTAAAAAGCTTTTTCCACCATTTTTCTGCTGCAGGAAAAACTGCTCAAAGGCAATGGAAAGCAATGATTGCATGCAATTGATTGTCATTGCGCCTGGGACGTCAGGAGACACAAATGCGTTGCCTCCTATTGACTCTCGGCCGTTTTAGGACCAACTACCCTGTGACGTGTTAGAGTTAATTGCCTATTTCAATTAAGCAACTTAGTAGTGTGTATAAATAGTTTGCTGAACTATTATAGGTTGAGGGATGAGAAGCTATAACAGATGACATCTTGGGTTATTTCTGGTGAAGTAATAATTAATCATCCTAGCAATTAGAACCCTTGTGACAGCCACAAGTTATTTTGGTCTATGCTTGAACGCACACTCTACTCATCCAGAATAGCAAATCATGTTGATGCTTTTGTAGTGTGTAAGCCTGGACATTGGTAAGGAATGCCCAGTGTCTAGTTAGAAAAAAGCAAGGTGTTTCAATGAAAAACAAAAAAAATATTTTTTCAAATTGAAAAACATTGGTTTTTCAAATCAAAAACTTCGTCAACAAAGCAATCAATAAACTTTGTTTTTTGACTGAAAAACTTGGTATTGTATTTGAAAAACTTGGTTCTGCAATTGAAAAAACTTGGTTTTACAATTGAAGAAATTAGGTTTTGTTGGAAAAGTTAGATTTTGATTTTTTTTTTCATTATAATCTCTGGACTTTTAAGTGGTACATAGATTTGCAGATAAAGATTGACAAGTTGTATCAAGAAGATTTAAAACCCAAGGCTTGGAGTAGAAGGATTCCATTTAAATGCACTTTGATAACATTGATAAACACAGGAAAAGAATGGAGACAAAGTATTTTTATCCCCCTGGCTTGAAAAGCAGAGGGGGATATTGCGAGGGTGCGCATGTCCGTATGTATGTGTGTGTATGTATGTGTGTTCCAGTTTGGTTAGGTTTTCGTTTTTTGCGTCTCCTTCGAAAAGTTTAAGTCCGATTTAAACCAGACTTGGGGTGAAGGTACAATGGGGGTTCCTTCATATGTGGATGATGTCAAAGGTCATGGACCAAGGTCAAAGGTCAACTGAGGTCATGTTCCAGTTTGGTTAGTTTTTGTTTTTATGGTCGTCTTTGAAAAGTTGAAGTCCAATTACAACCTAACTTGGGTCGAAGGTGCAATATGGGTTCCTTCATATGTTGATGAGGTCAAAGGTCACATACCAAGGTCAAAGGTCAACTGTGCCAACTAACCACCTTGTGTATACTGCCATCTTGCCAGGGGATCGCGCAAGTTTACTTGCTGTATTTTATTACACATATGTGATGCGATCTGTGCGGGAAATTTATATTTTGAGTTTTTACTATCACTGCAGAGTTTGAAATATTAAGTTTCCATAACTGTTTATTTCTTTCTTCTTTGATACACACATCGAAAGTTACGCTTTATACAATCTGACAAAAAATAAAGTACAATATAACAGATTTTAAGCTATTTTTATTTTTTCAAAACTGTCCTGTGCGACATGTGGCGGGTTTTCCCAGATCACATCACATATTTGCCTTATTTTGAAATGCCCCAAAAAAAAAAAAAAAAAAAATCAAAAAAAAAAAAAAATGATAAATAGAGAAAACATTCAGTAAAACTTCTCATATTATTATTATATTATGTGGTTAATTTGTTTGATTTATTGCATTTCTCACTCTAAAGCTTGAAAAGAGAGCATTAGATTCTGTGTCAGAGAAAAAGATGGCCGTCAGATTACAACAATAGAGAAAACATTCAGTAGAACTCATATTATTCTATTGTGTGCTTAATTTGTTTATTGCATTTCTCACTTTAAGCTTGAAAAGAGAGCATTAGATTCTGTGTCAGAGAAAAAGATGGCTGTCAGATTACAACAAGAAGGCATTAGTCCCGCTGCACAACTTCTATTTCGCACCATAAATAAGACGTAAGTAAACAACTTCTATTTTGCACCATAAATAAGACGTAAGAAAACAAGTGTAGTATAGTATTTTTGAAATCATTTCTGCAATTTTAGACAACAATGAAATAAAAGAAAATCTTGTAGCAGAGAATTTTGTTGCCGATAAGAATCTGCTGATACATTCACACCGTTAATTGTGAAATTGTTGATGGAGATGGCATTTTAGGGACTGGTGGCAGACCCAAGAGTGTCAGGCCTTGTCTTTTGAAAATCGCAGGTGTGCTAAAAATCGCACACCTCAAAACCTTTAGGTGTGCTGTTGGTGTGCTAAAAATCACACACCTGCCAAAATGTAGGCGTGCTGTTTTGAGTTATTATACATTCTTTTGGAATCGATAGTGCTGCATAATAGCTGTAATGGTTAATAATCATGACAGTCACACACACACACAAGTGTAGATCTAAATAACACTGTTTATTGATAAAGTAACTTTTAACAATCTGTGTTACATCTGTAGTTAGTAGATTCAGTACTTGAATTACTTTACTCTGCACAAGTTAACCAAGCAAATTTATCATTCGTACCATTTTAAAGTCACATAAGGTCACATGAGGTCACCAACATGTGGGACACTACTCAAGAGCCATTGTATCTAAGTGCCATGAAAATTGTTCGACATATGTGGATACACCAAGTAATTTTATAATTCTCTCCATTTTAAGGTCACATGGTCATATTAGATCACCAACATCTGGGACACTAGGCGAGGGGCATTGTATCTAAGTATCATGAAAATCGATCTTCATATGTACACCAAGCAATTTTATAATTATCATTTTAAGGTCACATAAGGTCACTTGAGGTCACCAAAATGTGGGACACTACCCACGGGCCATTGTATCTAAGTGTCTTGAAAATCGATCGACATATGTGAATACACCAAGCAATTTCATAATTCTTGACCATCTATTGAAAATGATCTTAATCACCTCTAAAATAACCTTTGACTTCCACCAATTGTGAGAAGGGCAAACTATGGGGCACTACCAAGGACCATTACACGTAAGTGGCATGAAAAAATGTTGGGCATGTATGTGGAAAAATGAGTGGAACTATTTTGACCACAGACACACAGCACAAACAGAGAAAACAGACACATCAAAACAGTCCCTATGTACCCTCTTACAGATAGATTGACACAAAAAAAATGAATAATCACAGTTTTGGTTATGAGAGATCGTATCGCGTCAATATTTTCAATGGGGTATACCGTTGAGTTAGCCCCCCCCCCCCCCCCCCCCCCCCCCCCGACACCCCCCCCCCCCCCCCACCCCCCCCCCCCCCCCCCCGGCCCCCCAGCTGGTACCCTAGTGCCGTTATGGTTGTCGGAAAAGATTGCAGTCCGGACCGACATGTGTTGAAACTCAAAATCGCATTTTTATCGACGAAAACGAGACATCAAAGGCAAACAACGCTAAATGAACATAAGTGTAAAATTACAACACAGTCTCCCAATCCTCTCACACTCAAAATAGCATCACAGACATCCTGAAGTTTTGTGACGATGGCTGTCGATCTGAGACCATACAGTCATAGTGCATATTTGAATATAACTTGAGCCCCAAGCGATGGTGATGAATGGGATCTCATTATTATCACATCAATTAGGATTTCTTGTCAAGAAAATAATGCTGTCAAAATTAAATCTGTACCATGCAGCCAATTTTTCTAATCATTCCCAACTCTTCATTCATAAGAACTTGAGTGTTCTTTGAAGTATGCGACAGAAGGCATTACCGAAATTACAAAGAAATAATGCCATCCGGTCATAAATTTCCATTAATTACTGTTTTAACCCAATCGGTTAAACGTAGTACGACCCATGACATTTTTGTTGAAAACACGTTGGTTGAATATTCAGCGAACGGTCAAAGGCGCGACAAAAACATGAAAACAAAAATGGAAGAGGGATCGTCTTTATGCACATCTCCCATACAAACGCTTATGAGACGTTTGCTGGTGGTGGGCTAAAATGACCGGTCTTGCCACGGGTTATGTATTTTATCTGTGCAAATTCCCTGCATCGAAGTTTTCATCGTTTCTTCTAAAAATCAATAACGCCTGTATACCTTTGTAGCGAATGTCTTTCCTGTTTTTGCAGAGGACAGTTTCAAGCATTTTTTTTCAAAACGAAACAACGTTTTTCCTTTTTTCGTAGCTGGTGTTACATGTAGTGAGTGTATTTGAGGAATGCATGCTGGAGAATGGTCAGCCGATTGCCCTCTCACAAGCAATGATTAAAAGTACAAATCCATTGTGCGTAGTATGTTAGGTGGGGGTAATCGTTTGGTATAAAGGACCCGTTCATGAGAAAGTGGATAAAATGAAAACGAGGTCAAAACCATACTGCCAAACTATGATTATATACTCCAATTTTGTCAAGGTCACTCTCATCAGACACCTAATTTAGGAGAAAAAGCAATTAAGCCTGTATAACCTGTGTAAGTTCGGAAGAAATTTCAACAAAATGGCGACGCTGGATGTGAGGATGTGATGAGAATGACGGGGGCTTGTCATCGCATCGAGAATCGTTGGGGATACTCATGAGGTTGCACTGCATTCTCGTTTCTCTTGTTACGTGTAGTCTATTACTGCTTAAGAAATATCAAGAATCCGGCGGTGGGGTCTCAAAATGTAATTATCGTATTAATATATCACCATGTGGATGTTTTACATTCCGACTTATCGAACCCCAAAAGTGTATCGATATAGTGTCTGTTGAACCACTGATCTCTATGGAACACATGCCTGGTTGAACAAATTGGAGGAAATTGGGGGGAGGGTTGTGAAAGGATCAAGGAATGTTAAGGCTGTGCGATAAATCGCACATCTAAGGACCCATTCCACTATAAGGCAATTTTAGGCGTTATTTTGCTGATGGCGTGCGAGCACTCGCAACGCTTCAAAAACAGGCCTGGGGTGTGGTCAATTGCCAAGCGTCAAACTTTTGTATTCCTGATTCCTTAGTTCCAGGGGTTCTCCATGTATTAGCCAAAGGGCCAGAGGAGAATGCCGAACCCACATTTGAAAGTTTGCCCTATTTGAGGGTCAAATACACCTGAAATTTTTATGTTCCCTTTATTTTTAGAGCATAGTTAAAGCAAACTCAATGGTTGGTTCCAGGCATTGGGCCGCGGGCCGCTATGTGGGCATATACTTTAAGACAGTATACTTGGACTGGATCTGTGCATACTTACCAGATAGAGGAACAGTCTAGTTAACCAATTTATCTAAAAAATAAAGTGCAATGTACAGAAAAAAGTTCAACTGAAAAGTAAAGCCATCGGAATAGTGCCTCTCCTTTCAGTTGTTTTTTGTAAAGGATGTACATTGTATGTTTTGCAAGGGAACAATTATAATTAAAACTTGAGCATAATGATCAAGCTCTCCTGAATCTTGAGCCCAAAGAGCAATTGAAAACTTTAAAAGCAAATTATGCCTTATTGCAATGTGTTAGTTTTCACCTCAAAGTGAGTGCCGGTGGTTTAGGTGTAAAAATGTGCAAGTGGATCTTTCGATGGAGTATAAGCATGGAGTACAAGTGGCAACGATCAAAACTCTATGCGAGTTAGAGTGGCTTTAGGAAATCACGACTAACTCAAGGTGATAACAAGGATAGTTAACACTGTTCTATTATTTTAACATGCTGACAGTCATTTTTTTTTATGCTTCTTTCTACCGTATAGATTGTCATGCCAAATGGCAAGGTAAAAACATACTAGTATTAGATGATGTGGTTGTTAAGCCCTTCCCGCAATACAACACAGATACATTGCAAGGATCAGAAGATTGCGCCAGTAGCACAAGTAGGAAAATTGTAAGAATCGTATTATTAACACTAACAGATTACACAGAGGCAAGGCTTCTAGCAATGAGGTTTTTTTGGTTGAAAGAAGTATCCTGGGCATTTAGTGAAATAAAACTTGATAGGCAGTGGACGTAACAGGTGGGGGGAGGGTCAGGTTAACCTATCCCCCCCACCCCACCCCCCCCCCCCCCCCCCCGACGACTTTGGTCCGGGAGAAAAAATTTGCAAAAATCATGCTAAATCAGCCTGTTGTTTAGCCCTCTGACCGGGTAAAAATTGGCCTTTGATCCCCTGAGAGATGCCTGAATGCTGATAAGTGCAGCTGCGCATTTACTAACTAAGAAGGCAAAGAAAAGATTTATAAATCAAAAATAACCTAAGATTCCAACATTTAAATTAAAATACGAGTGCCTAGGCTGGCTTGGCAATACTCCCTCAGAACACACTTACACATTTCACAACTGTATAAATGCTAGCTAACCCCCTCAAAAAAGTAAAAAAGATATGCCTTGAGTGGCTGATGGGCATATCCCTCAGAAACCCAAGTGCGATGCCTGCTTGTGAGACATTAAGCATTTTTCAAGGCAAACAGTTATAGAGCTAAATGCCCAGATGGCATTTTAATGCATGAGCGCCTGTTGGGCATTTAGTTAAAAAGTCCTATCGTGCCTGCAGGGCATTATTAAAGGCATGGCTCAAGATGAAGGTAGGGAATGAGGGTTAAAAAACGTAAAAACTGCACGTGCTAGATACTACATACCAAATATTCAACAAACAAAAAATTAACCGGTCGGAGGATGATGAACACATGGTGAGATTCAAACCATTTCACAACAGTTACTTTTTAACAAAAATATGATAAGTGAAATTCCATGTTTGGATACTGGATTAAACTTCAAACTGTTTTCTTCAAATGTGTTGAACAAAAGTCAATGACGGTAGCCATTCGGTTGCTGGTCAACGTCAAATCATGCTCATATGCTCTAAATGCCATACAGTTGATACCAGCTTTCCTGGCAGGTTTCAAGTTCTTCTGAAGATGAGGCAGAAAGAAAGAACTTAACTGTTTAGAAAAAATGTGTGCATAGCAATCAAGAACCATATCTTGATTTTTCACATACTATCTGTTAGAAATTAAACCCACTAGACTTAAGGGCTATCTCGTGATCCACAGCCTTGTCCCCCGACTTACCTCAAACAAGTTGAGATTTTTATATCATCTGAACTGTTGGCATGATTACCAAATGTGTGCCAAATCTTACATGCATATTCGATCTACTCTGGAAGAAATTTGCAATTTTTTATTTTTTCTCCGTAAACGGACAGAAATTACAACAGTGGACTATGGAGCAGCGTGTTTTGAACATTTCGCTTAGAACATCAAAATGCATCGTCAGAATCAACTGAAATTTTGGAAATAACCTTTTCTTCAGGATATTTTGTGAATCATAAAAAAAATTGAAGAACATATGTTAGTGATTCAATTTTATCACCAAGGAAGTATCTTCTGGTTCTGTTCTTAGGGTGAATTGCACTTTGTGGGTATGTTTTACACCAGGTGCCATGGGCCCGTTGAGCCTGTGTGTGACTTACCTACTGCCCTAAAGAGTTCATAGGTGTTCTGTATGAGCCGATGGGCTCCGCCAGTTTGGCTGGCATAATGCCGATGACTTTTCTACTGGCAACGGCGTCATACACGCTTTGTCGGTCGGGAAATAGTCTGGATGTTTTGGTTCCACCTTTCCTCTTCTGTCTGGGTCTTTTGGACT
Organism: Ophioderma brevispina; assembly: GCA_023653785.1. Taxonomy (NCBI): domain Eukaryota; kingdom Metazoa; phylum Echinodermata; class Ophiuroidea; order Amphilepidida; family Ophiodermatidae; genus Ophioderma; species Ophioderma brevispina. Next base: position 65,625 of record JAMKCH010006268.1, read on the forward strand.
TTGAGTGAACGACCTGGCCTCAGGGCAGCCTTGCTGTTCTTACCGGTCATGTCAGTTGGTTTCGCATTTAGTGAGAACCTTAATGTGGTGCCCGTATAGAGCACTTACTAGGCTGGAGCGGTGAACGCCAGCAAACATGCCACGGCTCACTCCACAGTGTTGATCCGTTCCCACCCAGCCTCACTGGTTGTCGCCCAAAAGGTGAGCCTAAGGGGTTGCGGGAAAAGAGGGTGAGCATTATAGTGAGGAGGAGGATACCACTTAGAGATGAGCATGAGAGTACACTATAATAGATCAGAATTTGAATGCTGAAAACATGGTCACGTGCACGGTACATTTCTTTGTTTGACATTGGGTCATGAGCTTAGAAAAATTGAATTACAGAGTTTTTTGTTTAGAGCCGTATAGAAAATACCGTATAATGGACCTGCGCATACTATTGTATTGCTGTTAAAAGCTCGGCATGTTCTATGAACAACGGGTGGGTTATATAACCCTTGAAACATGCACACAATTAGCCTGCTTATTAGAAAAATGTAAAAGATGTGTAGGCCCACACATAAAAAGCATTATGTGTTCTGTGTCAAAATTTTTGTTTTACTATAAGCATGGAGTTTGAAGATTGGCTTCAAAACCGGTGACGTCGGTGGTATGATGTTGTTGCATGGGGATTGCCTGAATAGAACTTCGTGTATATTAGTTTTTGGGGGTCATTTGTATACCAAAGATGATGCAAAATGTAATTATCTGCATTGGAAAAAGGAGATTTCCAAATAATGGGAGTTAAGAAAACAATACTGTTTTCAAGCAATTGGTGTATTCTTATTGTTGACTATGTTCCTCTTGCTGATCTACCCATATTGTAAAAGGAAATTCTAGAAATCAAAGCTATAAATTAGCAGTTACTATTCAAAAGTGAAAATTTTGTTAAAGGTTGCCAGATTCAAAGCCCCTAGATAACCTACTTTTGTCCTCAAACTAGTCCTACTGTAGCAAAATTGATGATAAAACTCAAAAAGTTTATTTTCTTTGATGTATTTCCTGTGCAGTTTTGGCATTAAGTTTGAGGAATTAAATTCAGTCTTTGAAAGGTATGTCACCAAATCCATTGCCTTTTCAATACCTCTTTGGTACTTTTTTGCACAGTATGTGCATTTGTGCATGCACAAATTGATGAAATAAATCCCTTAATGGCGCTAATGCCATTATCGGAATGGACAAAAAGTTTAATTTTCTTAGCAAAACCAATGTGCTATTGTTGTCATTTTTGTGTCGCCTGCCTTAAGGCAGGAAGACACATAGGGATCACTTTGGCCACTGTAGTTGATGTCTGTTGTTGTCAAAAAGGGTTAACATTTGCCTGTAATATCCACATACTTTTTTGGATTTAAACCAAACTTGGGTCACAGGTACAACATGGCATCACCCATTTGTTGATGAGGTCAAAGGTCACATATCAAGGTCAAAGGTCACATATCAAGGTCAAAGGTCATGTGAGGTCAAGTTGTAAAATAGGCTGAACATGTCAAATTGACCTCATTTGAAAAGTTGAAGTTCAATTGGAACCAAACTTGAGTCATAGGTGCAACATGGGATGCCTCATTTGTTGATGAGGTCAAAGGTCACATACCAACAGTCAAAGGTAAAAAATACATGTCAGGATCTAAAAATAATACATAGTTCTGAATAAACATGCAGAATAATAAAATTATGTTCACTCCAGCAAAATCTAAGTTATTTGTGTACATCTAACATGGATAAAAAATTGTCTGACTCATTAACTGTTTACGATTTTTCTATTTTGTTCTTTTTAGATTGAGAAACACAATAGGGACCTCCAGCAGCAAGCAGCGGGCAATACGGGCAGCAGTTGAAGATAATCTTAGACTTGTTGTTGTTGCTAATTGGTTATGTCTCTGCTTTGAACTAAGAGTTCCCTTGAACAATGGGAAGACTTTTATTTTCACACACATTTGATGGTTAAAAAAATAAACATTGGTTTACAGTAGTTGCCTCGCTCGGTGCCAAAGGTTCATCATCATTACCTCCTGCATTCGCAAACATATAATCTACCCCGGGATCTTTTTTTTTTAATAAAGAAAGTTGCCTTTTAATATTCTTGATTCCATAAGTGTTAACAGATGGGATACACATCCATCTGATGTTCCTTTTAATTTCATTCATCTCTCTGGGTGGGATTCTTGTATGGTTGTCCAAAACAGCTTGAAGAAACTATGCGTGTACGCAGTTTTTTTCACCTGGTCCATTGTAAGTCTGGTATATCACAACCAAGGAACATCTTGATATAAGTTAATTTTTATGGGCATCTTTGCATGTTTGACCATATGACAGTATTATATGAAAAACAATCAAAAGAGGTTGGAATGTCACACAGGTGTCACTGTCAGTGATGTTACAACATCTATCATAAGTGTACCAGTGACAAAAGGCCTGGAGCTGTGTTTTGGTCGCAGAGGCCCCAGTTTACCAGTTACAGATAGGACACATTGCCAGTACAACAAAGTGACAAAGGAACTTTGTATACCTTTTTTAATAGTCACCGAGGTTATTAGAACATTATCACATAAGCTCCGACTGACAAAAGCTCCGACTACATCTTGTTGGAATACGACTGACAATGAGTCAATGACTTGTGGAACCAAAATCTAAAGAAATTAACCGTGCCAAAATGTTTGGCAACATAATGTCACTTAGATGAGTAAATGCTTGCTTTTTATTGTCACACAACATACTGGTATCCATGCTTGTACAGTTCATGCACCTCTATCAATTCTGAGTTTTATCTAGATTAGTTAGGCAAAAAAAAAAAGTTTGTCTCTGGACCTTTTGACAAAAAGCAAGTGCACACTCTTTTTTTTTTAAAGAAAAGGTTTGTTTCTAGCGATTTTTTTGAGAATCAACTATCCGGGTGTGCCAACCAGGTCTACCATACCATCCCGCACCTGGCGATAACAGGTCCTGCATTGAAGATAAAGGGCTCGATTGCCTGGAAGAAATCATTGCCGCTGCTTCCATAAAATGGGAGACATGGCCCAATCCTGTTAGTTCATGCCGTTTTGGAGCTCAGTGCAAGGCCCCAATTCCTGAGGCACTTTCTCCGCCTTTTTTTGTGATTCCATGCGTAACAATCATAATATTTTTTTATTAAACATTCCAAAAACCAAGATCAAAAATACTGTGTACCGTTTGCCTTTCGAAATCAACACGCTGCTTGTCGTGTATTCCCACGGGCTGGTAGAGCAGCTCGTGTGTGGCGTAGTGCGCCGCCAATAGTCTACGATGTCATCAAAATCAGCCAGCCCGGTGCCATTCAGAGAAAAGAGAAGGGACCAAAAACATATCGCAGCACGCGAGTAGCTCGCGCACATTTTGGATCTAAAAGCTATGCACGTGGGGTCCATAAGACAAACTTCTTTTTTTTGGGGGGGGCCTGATTATAAATGGTTTTAATCTTTTCCAATTCACGTTGACCATCACTTGTCTGGGTTTTCAAAGTAATGGTTATTAAGACACAGGGAGTAGTACGGGCTGTTAACCCTTCTGTATGCTTTATTGTCTAATGAAAGAGCCCCGGGGTCATAGGTCCCCCATAATTTGTTAACCTATGCCACACGGTGTGCTGATTATAGAATACCGATGTGTCTATCTGTCAACAATTTCGAAACTCTTTTCAAATATGGTTGGCTCAATTTTGTTTGTACCTTGCACAGGATAATTATTGGAGAGGGGATTATAGGCCATTTGTGAATTTGAGACCCTAAGGTCCTCTAGGGGTCAAATTATATCAATGTTGAAATAGTCTTTAAAATGCTTTGTCTACATATTTACTGGATTTTGGGATATTAGTTGGGTGAAGGTAATCTGTGTGCCATCGATTATTCTGGGTTTTGTGGTACAGGTTCAAACTACTGTAGTTCCTGGGACATGTCATGTTTACACGTGTACACAACTCAACAACCACTTGCCTGTTTAAAATTTCACTACATGTTTACACTTCATCAAAAAAAAAGAAAAATTAATTTTTCAGTATTAGTTTAATTACTGAGTCAAATTTTAAGCAAAATTATCTGCGTCAGTAAAAAATAAAAGTTTAAATCATCAGTATTGCTGCTTTAAACATTTCTGTGAACTTCTACAGAAAGCCAAATTACATGGTTTTTGTCAATTACAGTGGAGCGATCTCAAAAAACTATGAAACTGTGGGCACCCCTACATGCATCGTTTTCTACTGGAAGTTTTGGGCTATTTAAACTGCTTATCTAGATTTCAAGTATTATGGCTGTAATTTTAAAAGAAACCGGTTGTTGTCATACGTTATGTACTGGTTCAAATTAGACATAACTACCACCGCTCTAGTGTTCAAACATGGAGTGATTAAAGCGGGGCATTTCTGATCCACAGCCTCGTCCCCCCGATTTATCCTCAAAGTATTTGAGATTTTTATATCATCGGATCCGTTTGAACTCAGTATAGTATGTGTGCCTAATCTTACGTGCAAATTCGAGTCTACTCAATGAGAAATTCGTAATGTTGTTTTTCTGTCCGTAAACGGACCTAATTACAATACGTGGTCTATGGGGTCGCTCGATACACTATTCACGCATAGAAATCAAAAAACAAACGCAACATCACGAACAACTGAATTTTGGAAATACATTTTCTTGAGGATATCTGTCGTAGCTTATCGTGTCCAAACACTGTGGTTCTCAAATATTAGCCAGCCAGAGATGGTTCAACCGTCTGCTGCTTCACTGAATTCCGCAAGGTCCTTGTTTTGCATGTTGCTCCAGCAATGGGCAGCCCAAAGATGTTCCATTGTTCTGTGGTGCTGTTCCACAACCACAGGTAGTATCCTGCATTCGTCTCCAGGTAGCCCCATTTATGCAAGGAAACCTTAGATTGTCCGTTCTGGTTCTCAATCTGTTGAGCAAAAAAGAAATCGCCATTCAGCCCATGAGGAGTCACTTTCCAGGTGGGAGAGGCTCACGCATTACCAATCCTCTAGATTTCTTGGTTGATGGCAAGTCGTTCCTGTCCACAAGGCGACTCTATTGACCTCCTTAGAGACTGTTTCAAGAGTTTAGACTTTGCTTAAGAACCTCTCTGGAGTTAAGGCAGTTAGCAGCTGATCTCTGTCCTGACATAGGGTGCTTCACATTGGGTACTTGGCAGCTACGCACGTGCATGCTCGCTACGCTTTGACGGATGTCTGGTGCGGTGAGCAAATTCCTGCTAGGATGTTTACGTTTTCCGTTGGTGTTGGACAAAGGCATCCGGTGAAAAAGTCTGCAGGAGGCATTTTAACGCTGAACAAGCTTCTTGGCATGGTGTGATCTTGCCCATACAGGGCAGGCATACTTGCACATGAGTAGCACATGTCAAGTGCCGTCGATCTTAGGGGTATATGGTCGATCACCCCTCTTGTGCAGTGAGTTTGTTCACGATGTTATTGCGTGCACATACTTTACTCTTCGTCTCTCGATGTGTGTGGGTCTATAAGAGAGAGTGTGTCCAAGGTAACTCCTAGGGGTAGACAGGGGTTGATCACAGTTGCTCCAGGGGTGTTCCAGCCATGTTAACTTTAAGCTGACTTTTGGCTTCAACGGTTGGTTTTTAGATGGAAAGCACACACATGGTCTTAGATAGATTTGCACATCGGTGGTTTTCCTCATAATAAGGATTTAGTTTCATCCAAACTTTGGAGAGTCTCTCTTCAACAACTGTGAAGTCGCATCTTGTGCGCTCATTCCAAGATCGTCTAGCATAAATAAAACGACAAACAGGTTTCCTAGCACCCTAGGTTGTCGTTGGTATAGATGTTGACAGGAGAGGTGCAGCACACTCCCTTGTGGTAGATCATTCTTGAGCCTACGGACGCCATCGTCTCTTCTTCGCTCCTAGCTGAACCAAGGACATCCTGTTTGCCATCAATCCTCGGATAGCTCAGTCAAGCGAATGTCCTTGGTAATTTCCACTATCTTACTTATGGAAGTAGACATCTGTGCTTACCAGTGTCGTACACTGCTGAAGGTCGACGAACGCAGCTCCGGTTACCATACCCTTCTCGAAAAACCTCCTCAATGTGTTGAGTTTTAGGTTGGGCGTTAACTTGGCTTTTGTTGATTTGCCTGGCCGAAACCTGCTTTTTCTGGGATGAGGGTTTGTTCGTCTATCCCAGGTGCGATAGCGATTGAGCGAGACGTTCAAAAGAGCTTGTAGGTCAGGCTGAGGATTGATATAGGTCTGTAGCTCTGGGATTGATGGATTTCCCGGCTTGAGGAGTGCCATAACATGTTCTTTTCCTCCAGACCTTTGGGACCCTGTGGGAAATACGGTGGCAGCAATTTGTAGAGCTCAAGAAGCTATTCCTTTGCTACTGGACCAAGATTTTTTAGCTGCTCAGTAAGATGTTGTCATAATGCCTACTGCTTTCCTGGTTGAAGTTAGCAATACCGGATTCCAATTCGTCCATGTTGAGGGGCCGAGTGACCCAGGGTCACCACTAATCCTCTTATGGTCTAGTTTTGATGCTTCTTGTGTTTCTTGCTGCACTGCCATTTAAAAGCCTTGGTGGGCCGACTTTGGTTCGGGGGTGTGACATTTGGCTGCTGATGGAGGTTCTGTTGGATCCCCTCGGAGTTTTCGGATGGTAGACCATGCTTTCTGCTGTTATGGGTCTCTCGGTGGAGTCAATTAAATTATGCAGTTTTGAATCTTTTACTGGGCGATCCTCTCCGAAACTTCCTCACCTTTAGCAGTTGTTTCAAACGAAAATGAATCAGTTTCAAACGATGGTGATAATATACTCTTGAATATTCTCTTCGCACATTCCTGTGAAAAGTGCCTGGTTATAGTTTCTGTCCTACACCTCTGGGTATGAATCTCCGCACATTCTTGTTCACTATTGGCAATTTGGTCATTATGGGGTTTTGGAGTCAATACCTCAGTTCTGATCCAGGTCATCAGAGAATCCTTTGCCAGTCTGCTTTCCAATAGTTAAAGCGGTCGCTAAAAGGCACTTTCTTGGTCTTACTGGCAGCGTTGACTTGGAATTACCGATTGGGCGATGTTGAGTTAATGGACCAGGATCCAGAACAATCTTGCCACACATGTTTAGAGAATGTTTCTGCTAACAATAGCTAGATCATGGGTTGTAACCTCTCTTCCAGCGGGCACTATGAATGATGGCGGCAGTTTATAGTCGTGAAGGAGACGTAATGTTGACTGTCTATCCATTCTTCGGCACTGTCCGTCTTTGTTAGTTTCATTGTAGCCCCATTGGGTACTATGGCTGTTGAATCACCAATGAAGAAGTGCGGTTTGGTGGGAATCCCCAGGGTTGAATTGAGGGTGCTTGATGTCTACTGATGAGGGCGGATGTAACTATGACAGATCTGAGCTCAATGGTGAGGGACTTTGATGTTGTTATCATCAGACCTTGAGGTTGCTTCTACTGGTGGTTGCCTGTTCTCCCAAATATAGCCCTATCGGTCCTATTGTCGATGTGGTCTCTCGGTGGCCAGGACCATTCTGGTATGGTTGGGCGGTGGTTTTGAATTCCTCTGTGTGTTTCGGCAGACATAGATCATCGCATTGGATATTGTTTACACCACTTACAGCATGATGTTAACTTTTTGCATTGGAAAAAACCTCCTCATCAATGACGCTATAGTCAAGGCACCTTATAAAAAGCGCCTGCGCTGAGGTCTAGCCATGATAATGGGGTATACTTAAGAAAAGATGTTAATGTAAAACATGTTTGGAGATATCTAAGTGAATCATAAACAAAAATGAATGTGCTAGGACCACCAAAAAGACCTTTAATTCACAATCAACATGATGCATTGATTTGTGCTGAACCATTCAACATTGTTTGACACCTTCACAATGAAACTCTTTCTAAAATTTCTAAATTCATGTAAATGAGCAAGATAGTTTCACTATTATTTCCAAAATGTGACATTTGACAAATCTTATTATTAATTTTTAAGTGTATCCAACGTAAACACATAAACAGTAGTTTTTGGCATGATTTTGTTTTAGAGGTCCTTGCACTGATACTCTTGTGCATACATACATGACAGCTTGCATCGTCTTGACGCGCAAAAGTCCGTGCTGTGTTTTATTTCCATGTCAACGTGGATTGATAACGAAGCAACAACACTAAGGTCCTGTACAAGAGATTGAAGAAGTGTTATGTATATTCATATAGAAGGCGTGTGCATGGGGTTTCTGCACCATTAATGTTCTGGTTCAGTGCAGTTCGACAGTTATGTTCCTTTGTTGGGGTGAGAATTTCAAACGTGCTCCTTTTTTGGATTAGCATCCATCTTTTTAGTGGCAAAAGGCCGAGAAATGTCCTCGGAAGCTGCGAATGAATGATAGCACATTTGATATTTGATGTGGGGAGGGTTGTTTCAAATTGGTCGGGACAACAACTAACATAATCCCCCTCAATCAAGAACAAAGACAAATTGACACAGTGTGTCACAATCTACGTAAACTGTTCTGCTTTACATTCAAAAACTCAAGAATGGATTTATTCTATCTTGAACGTGTTTAAAAAAGTCAAAGGTCAACCTGACGGCAATTTAGTTGCCAAAATCTGCGATTATTTTTTAATTTATAGGGTGTTCATTGCAACAATGCAAGATATAATTTGCCTGAAAAGTATAGACAAAAGTTTGTCTAACATTTAGAATTTATGATAAATTCATGTTTTTATCAAGCAGGGTTGCAAAAATTCTAAACCAAATTCTGCCAATAATATGCAAAATGAGCTTAATTAAATTATGCTGCTGTCCCACTTACCCAACATGAAATTCACGTAGGGTAAGTGGGACAAGGCTATTAGCTGGTACTTTTTTATGTTTGTGTATATTTTTTGATAAAAATATAAATTCTAAGAACATGTGTCATTAACATACACAAATTATAGATAAAAATACATATTTCTGAAGAATATGATTTCAAGACAAAAAATGATCACATATGCAGTTATCGGCATGTTATTCTCGAATACTGAAAATTATGGCCGCAAAAATTAATTCATATTTTGTTATTGGATGTCATATAAAGTGATTCTTAAAACACTTTCAATTATTACAGCAAGAAGAAAAACAGTGAATATCTCTTTTCGTGGTAGCCTTACGGCCCTAATTGCATGAATTACCCAAAGTATATGTCCCACTTACTCCAATGTGGGAATATAAAATGGGGAACTGGACAGTCAATTAGCACGTTTTTCGTTGCATGTTGTACTTATACACGAAGTAGTTAAACAATGCCTTCATGACCTACAGTTGATATTAAAAGTAATGTTTTTTCAGAAAAAACCTACCATGTCTTTGTTTTCGAACCAATTTAAGCTTAAGTGCCCCACTTACCCCTCTTTACCCTGTTCGTCTTTCGTACGTACCTCCTACAACGCTACTTAGTTAACACAACTAAGTTTTCATGGCAGTGAAAGAGATCGAGAGTTTTGACTTTGTACATGAAACAATTACAGGATTTACAAACCAATCACCTAACGTTGAGCTGCCCCGGTGATTAATGTCAATAACCTGTTGTAGGGACTATTTGTATGATTCGCTAAGCTATAACTCCTGCAACTCTAAATGTAATTAATCATGTCTCAGAATTTACGAATTCAGCGTTTGCAGTGTAGCAAGGCGATCTGTACACGGTATAAGTGCTGTTATGGCCTCGCATAAACACGGCTATTTTGCGTGTGAATCCACCAACTTGTCATCAGAACTACTCTCCGAATCACCGCTTTCGTTCTCATCAAGTCTTCATCAAATAGTAAATTTGTTGTTTCCGAAAAAGGCATAAAAGACGGCTAATTTCAGCTGTGAACCACTGAAGGAGCAATCCAAATGGCCGACTTCAAAAAGTTAATCGCTGTTTGAATATGGTAATTTGGTTGGCAAGTGTGAGATTTTGACCACCACGCCTGCTCCTTGAGCATAAGTTTGTGGCAAACCTGTTCAGAGCGGAAGCTATTCTTCTATGAGTGCTGCAGCCAATAGCAGTATCGACACCACACCGACAACATGCTACACCCTAAAAGAAAATTTACCATCCCATAAGTTATAAGCCCTATAGACCTAACCCAGGAACGCGAGTCGTTCTGTTTGCTATCCTTTTAGGGGATTTTATTTCACAGTAACCTGATACTTCGGCTAGTTTTCCTTATAATTAATTTGGATTCATGCAAGTTGTTTCATTAATTGAACACTTTTTCGCTTTATATACCATTGCAGTTAAACCTAATTTGCGGACAGTGCATGGCCTTTGGGCCTAACACTAACACTTTTAAGTTATACCATCGAATTTCTACCCCTCCAGCTACGTTTCTTTTAGATTTTCTTCTAAGTTCTAATTATTGCTATATTAATCAAATTTTTATATGTTTACACAAATCGGCTAAAGTCACATATTTTATTCCAATATTTACTTTTAGCTACTTTATTACATAACAGCGCAGTCCTGACTAGAACCCACTTAATCATCCAGCACTCACAGCCTTAGCCATAAAACTTGCAAAATCGCCAATATGTAGCTTCGTCCAAAGTTGTTAACACTAACAAAAACATAATCACTATGAGATATATCCGTTCATTCTTTACACCAAGAACAGCACAAGATTGCCATCACCTAACATGATAAAAGTCCTAACTAGTTACAAGAGTAAGAATTTTAGCCTTCGCCGAGCAATTCTGTAATTGGTGTTGAAAACTATCATTAAAAGTTGCTAAACAACTAAAAAAAATAACCATATACTCGTTTCAAGGATATCTCCGATCATTATTACAACCACAAACAGCAAAAGATTGCAATCGGGGGTGATAAAAAGGTCCGAAAAGAGTTGAAAGAGTAAGGAAATTTTTAAGCATTTGCCAGCCAATTACGGTAGTGCTTTGTATGTACAAAGGGGCTGGAACTTGACAGCGGCCGGGTGCGGCGCTCTTTGCCCTTATTACTGCCCCGTGGAGGCATTGCGTGTTCCGACCCGGGTTGCGATTAGCCCCGGCGATTAGCGTACCTGTCCAAGGATTATAATTGCAAATCTGCACGGGGACCGTCTCGCTTGTCTTTTTGGTTAGGTGCTGTCCTCATGATACAGTGGGCTCTCAAAGGTTTCGAAACCCCCCTAATATAAAATTAATGCATAAATAACTTAAATGTCAGGTCAGAATGAAAACTTTTTACCGATCCAAAAAAGATAAGAAAAAAATCTAGCTGCCTTTGAGGTTAGTGAGGGGACCTGCTCCTGTGAGCATGAGTGTTGGTCCAAACTACCCGCTTGCAATGGTTGAATCTGCCATTTTTCGTTTAGTGTAAAAGGCAGAAACGCAGAATTGGCAGAAAGAACAGCATGGGCAAAATGATTCAAATTTGGGAAGGAGCAAATTGAGCAGATGGAACAGAAAAACAATGGGCAGAATAAGCAGACTGAGCAGCGAAGCAGAGGACAAATGGCCATAAAAGCTGAATTGGCAGGCAGAACGGCAGCATATGGGGCATTGATCCGGGGTGTTAATATAGATATATATAATTATTATATATTAATATATCTATCTATATATATATATATATAATATCATATATATAGTATTATATATATATCTATATATATATCTATTTCATTAGAGGGGGTAGTCAATACGATAACCTCAATGTCACCGCACGTTTGACCAAATATCCTTATATTTTTTACCAATGTTTACGCTGCGCGCACTTTGTTCTACTTCAATTACATTTGACGTTTTAATGTTCTAAAATGAGTATTTTATTTAGCGGCGTTTGGACGCACAATGCAACGACATCAATAAACCCTATTTCATTAATAATTTTCTGAATCCCACCCCATGGTTAAAGGAATTACGCCACTGAAGGGCGGTTTAGGTCCGTTTATACTTCCCTGCATTGTAGTGCAGTATGAATGCAGTCTATGACCAAATCGTACTGTAATCACGCGCAGTGTGCAGCAATGCACTGCAGGCCAACATTTAAGTTAAATTTATTGAACCTGCAGTACCTGGGTTGACCTGCAGTAAATCGATTCGATTAGGAGTGCAGCGAAGTGATGGCACATTTCAGTAAAGGTCCGTTCATACTCCCACTGCAATGTAGTGCAGTGACATTATGCCTCTGATATACTGCAATACAGTACTACAACAAAGTTAAAAAAAATAAAAAAAATCGTTTTAACTTGCATTGCAGGGGGGTTGCGTCAAGTTGTAGCCGAAGTGGTTTTTTTTGATATATAGGCAATGCAGTAGCACTGCACCTGCTTGCAGTGGACACTCTGCCACTTGCAATTTGCCGTGGAAGTATGAACGGACTTACAATTTACTGCAACGTACTGTAGCAGTGAAGTGCAGTGGAAATATGAACAATTATTAAACATACAAACATACGGACACACAGAAATTTAAACATTTTTGTTTCATTTAGATTGTTTTCTTTCTTCCGCAAGTTTTGTTTATATTTTTATTTGTTTTTTTATTGTTGTTGTTGATTTTTTTTCCTGAATTTTTTTTAACATGCAATTTTTTGTTGCTTTTGTTTGTTTTTGTTTTGAATTATTATTGTATTTTTATATCTTTACTTCATTCTCGGTACTTTTTTCTGAACATGTAATGTCAAGTGACCCATACGCCTATCGTTTGTTTGAAAATGTCTCGCAACTGTACATAAATCTAGGAATCTAAATCTATGTTTAAGGAATGAATATGTATTTTCCGTGTGCATACATGGTTGCCTGGTGAAAATCCGGGTCATATATAACAACTCAAAAATTTAAAAACTGCCAAATCTGTTGAACACCCAACCAAGTTTTCCACCCCTGCCGTATTTTGCTATTATGCTAACCGGGTATTCTTCATATTTTGCCATTCTGCCCATTCTGCTTTCTGCCCATTCTGCCATGTCTTCTGCTCTTCTGCCTATTCCGTCCATTCTACTTTCTGTCTGTTCTCCGATTCTGCATGCCCAGTCTACTTTTCCTTGCGGTCTGCCCATTCGGTTTTTCTGCCTTTTCCACCAACCGTTGACGGGAATCACCTCTCTGGAGAACTTTGACCTCGGTAGGTTCCGAAACAGCGGTCCCACCAACCCGATAGTTTTTGTATACTGATAATCACGAAAAAATCAGCGTGTCCGTTGCGCATTCGAAATATTACCGGGACAGCTGTACACAGAGCATCAATGGAGACATCATTTTTAATGTTACCGTAGAACGACGGACGAACACACTAACGATGTTTCAGGGCGTTTTGTAGGAGCTTGCTTCGCAGCTCAATAATACTCACCTGAACATGTGGTCCAGGCACAAATGCAGTGCATGTCATGGTTACTAGATCATATCCCTCAAAGATGGCTGTTAACCTGAAACAATAGGCACTCTCTATTATTTGTTGTTTGTATTCATTATTATAGAATGTGTATAGGTCTAATAATAATTAGGCAAAAATGCATCACTATTTAACCATCCTATATGCAACACATGCGGTATGGTATGCTGTTGGCACAAAAAGTATCATTGGCATGTTTTCGATCATTATTGTGCCAAAGTCTGATAATTTTGAAAGTTTTCAGAATCAATGTCTTGGTCTTTCATTTACACCTGCCTTGTAAAAAAGCGTGTCAAAAATGTCTGAGATAGAACGCCTGAAAGACGTAAAACCTCCAAATCCACGTTGCAGTTTTGGGTGAGTTTTCAATGGACTTTGCCTGTACACGACACAAACACGCTGACCACATCGATATTGCAAGTCAGCTTTCTCGCTAATTCATTCCGGAACCCTCTTTGTGTAAAATCAATACATACTATTATGGCATTGGTACCACCAGTGACCATTGAAAAATCCAAAAACTGCAACTTTTGGTTTGGGGGTTTTACATTTTCAGGCGTTTCTTTCTCAGCCATTTTTGCACAATTTTTTATCAAGTGATGTGTAAATGAAGGCAAGACGTAGGCCACAAATGTATATTTCGAATTTTTAAACATTCTCGGACTTTGGCACAATACTGATCGAAAAACATGTCGATATACTTTTGTTCCAACTATAGAAGGATCAGGCAAAATTGTATATACTTTGGGTATCTGCAGACACTGCACACCAACTGCATTTTTTTTATTTGTTGGGTTGAAACCAACTGCCGACCTCTTCTATTGTGTCAGCTATGTCCTAAAAAAAGCTAATAGACAAGCCTAGGCCAATACTAGGCCTATATTACAGATGGGATTTATATTAATGGTATGATCTTTTTGACTGGTTTTAATGAAGATATGCAGTAGTATGTTTTAACTACACTGATCTCTCTACACTGAAATGGTAACCGGGGCTCCGTACTTGAAGTCTGTGAAGGCCATACTGGAAAGTCCAAAAATTGCCTAAGCAGGAGTGGTAAAGCTCGTCATTTACACACACTGTTTCCCATTGAAATGTGGCTATAGTAAGTGACATAACAGAGTACATAATCAAGCCAATTAGTGAGATCAATGTATTTGAAGGTGGTGGTGCGTATGGGCTTACACGTGTCCCTAAAATGGGCACTGGAAGATACAACTTCTATTTAACAGGTGTCCTCTAAATGCTTATTGTGTTAGTTATACCAGAATGTCTACCGATACCGGTTGCTCCCCCGCACTCATCAATAAGTTCGTTACTGTTGTGTAGCCAAGTCTCGTTGTATAGCGATCAGCTGGTTAACCAAAAAGTCCCACGTTGACATGACAAATACTATGTAAAACCAGATGACATTTGATTATTAAGTTCAGAGAATTCACAGCAGTCTGTACTTGAAAAGCTGGAAAAATAAATACCATGAAAATGTTGTAATGTCACTTTTGGTGCCTGAGTCTGTATGGTGTAAGCAGAACTATGAACTAGAGAGTGTAACCGACCATTGAATTTCCCCTTTCTGAAATCTGAACATGGGGCCAGAACATTTCCTTGTTTTAAAACAGTTGTTCAACATGTCTAGAATGTTAAGGTACACAAGAGATTTCAAGTCATCATATTTTCTGTGATATGTAGTTATTATCTATTACACACTCAAAACTTTAAAAAAAGATTCCCTACCTGTTTATTTGTTACAGAACTAACTTAAATGCAAAGAAAAGGTAATTTGTATGTGCTATATTTCCAACGAAAACATAGGAGCTGATTTCCTATTTGCTCCCTATAGAATTAGCAATTTGTTCACAATTTTTTGTACACAGAAACAAGTTCTCAGCTTAATCTTGTCAGATGGGTATATTTTTTGATAGAAACTTTACACCAGTGCCAAAATCAAAATTTTTCACATTTTAGGACACTGTTATTTGAAAATGTCCTCGTTGCACGTTAACACTTTTAGGGCCAACAGCTACTTTAGGATGGGAATTATCTTGTTTTTCACAATCTAATTGGAATTCCTGTGACACATTGTGTACTATGAGGTATTTACTGTCAACTTTAAAGGATTTTTTAAAGAAATTACAGCTACAAACGAATTACAGTCAGTATTTAATTCATGGAGAAGTAAAGATAATCCCATGAGATAAACAATGGTACCCATGTTCAATCTTGCAAGGAACCCTACCATGTTTCAAGAAGCATTTTTGGTTTGCTTTTAGTCTTATCATGTTCACCATTATTGTAGATTTAGTAATCATGTCACTATAACATTTTGACCATTTGGTTTGGCAGGTTGAGACTCCGCTGATAAAAAGCAAATGTCACTTGTGTGGGCAGAATTTTGTAATATTTGCTCCCATGCCTGTTTGCTCAGCAACCCAGGGTATCTTGCAAGTTTTTTAAATTAGTATTTTTGTGCAGTGTGTTTTAATCGTGCATCATCAATTTGCACTTAGATTAGGGTACAATAGGATTATAAAAAAAAAATCTGAACTTTTTGGATGGGGGCTGTGGTCTGAAATGCCCCTTGATATCGGAAAATGTACAACTACAGACCAAAATGTGGTAGACATTTCATAGGAGGGTTGAAAATCAGAAGGTTGTAACTCAGCACTGAAAGAAAATTAAAAAATGTAATTCTGCTGTAATATGCTTTTGAGAAAGGTTTAATATTTTTCTACTAAGCAAATCATTCATTACTCAAAATGAAACAATCTCATAAAGCTCATATATGTACGTAAGCAAGGATATAAAGCTTTTAAACTACGAACAATTTTTAATTATGAACAGCACAAGTAAAGAAATGCTTTAATATTTCTGCAGTGTTGAGTTACGCCTTTCTGATGGCAACCCTCGATATAGAAGCCTCAAGGATGCAAAAAGCATTCCATTTATTCCATTCAAGAACTACTGCAACAACATCAAAAGGCTGACGTTTGAATCAATTGGTCATACCTCATTGCATTCCTGGGACTTCTGTTATGAGACATTTGCCCAGAATATGCCATCCACATTGACAATGTTTTAGTCCCTCAGGTGATATAGATTTAATCACATGCTGGTGAAAATTCTGACAGGTCTATCGCATTCAAAAATTTCTGTAGAATGCAAAAATCCATTTTCTTACCAACTCGCTGCACATGGGGGTAAAAAAGCCATTTGTACATGAATTCAACAAAATTGTGTGTTAAGGATAAAATTGGTATTGGATAAGCTTTTGGACTATTTTCGGCATCAGATGCAAGGGTAATTAACTTTGCCACCCACATTTTTCAAATGTGCAAATAACATAATTGGAAGGAAATTGCATAATGTTAATGAGAAATATTCTCTATGAATAAAGCACTTTTTCATGGAAAGTTGGAAAGATGTGAAATTTAATGGTGGGAAATGCACTTTTTAACAAAAACCTTAATTTTAAACAAAATTCTCAAAATGTGTATTTTGCCATAGAAGACTCATATGACAAGTCATTGATGTATTTTTTGGTTGTCAAATGAAAGGTAAACTAATAATTAATTGTAATTTAATGGCACATGCATGCAACGATATAGGTAAAAGGCTTAAATTGGTGTGTGAAAATAATTTTTTATTTTCATATCTTGAGATTTTTTCATTTTTCATATGTCGCAGAATTTTATACTATTGATGGAAACTTGGAAATTTTGCAAAGTTATTGTAAGAAATTTCTGAAGAAGAATAAAAAATCATTTTTCAGTGGAAAAAGTGGAAATCTTTTTTACCAAAACTTTATTCATCCCAAAAAGTCATCAAAATGTGTATTTGCACACAGAAGCATATTGACAAGCCCGTTGATGTGTTTTTGGTGTCAAATGGAAGGTCGTTAGTTACTATGATCAGAACTGTTAAATGAGTTCACAAGAATCACAAATTGGGTATAAAAACAAGGGCTAAATGTGGTGAAAAATTCAATTTTTGTGTCGCCGCTTAAGGCAGGAATCACTTGTCTGTGGTTGTCTGTTGTTAAAATCGTTGTAATGTAATGAAATTCGAATAAGATGCGCGCTTACCATTTTTAAACTATTATAGTAAAATATGAGGTTATTTCTAGGTCAAAAAACATATGAACAGGCGATCAACCATTGGGGGATGATCGCCATCTCTTGACCATTCCCCCTCATCAATATTGGGCCCACCGGATTTATGCCTATGTGCAAACATGGCCTCCCCACTTTTTGATTAGGTCAAAGGTCACATTGCCAAGGTCAAAAGGTTATGTGAGGTCAAGTTCAATTGGAACCAAAAACTTGAATCATAGGGGCAACATGGGATTCCTCATTGTTGATGAGGTCCAAGGTCAAAGGTCAGTTATAGGCCTATCAGTCACTAACCTACGATGGCAGGCAAAACACAAGTTATTTTCTATTTATGGATTTAATTGTGGAAAATTGATGTTTTTGATGGAAAACTGATGGATGGTCAAAGTGTCTATCATGTGTGCAATTCAGAACCATAAAATATGGGTAAGAGGGCTTATTTTGGGGAGAAATTATTTTGTCATCATCATGACTTTCTCCAACCAATCATCATCCAACAATCATACATCAATCATCCACCAAATCATCCAGTATCATCCGCCCTTCAATCATCCAACAGCAATATATCAATCATTAACAATCAACATCAACCATCCACAAATTATCCCTAAACCATCCACCAATGATTTTGTCCATCAATCAACTCAAACAAGAACAGTCAAGAAGACTCAAGTCACCCAACATCATGCCACCCTCAGCCAAAAACTCCTACAGTCAAAGTTTGGTAATGTTAAAAAGATCCAAACCAGTTTTCAAAGCAGTACAAAGCTAATCAGCAATCCATTAATAATCGATCAATTGTACATCATCATCCACAAATCATCCAGTAATCAGCCATTAATACTTCATCCAATCAATCATCCCAAAAGCAGACTCAATCTAGCCACCAATAGACCATCAATCATCACCAATCATACATCAATCATCCACCAATATTCCATTCCAGGAATTCCATAGCTAACCATATGATCAATCAGCCAACAAGTTCATACATCAACATCCACAAATCATCCATTACTCAGCGACCAATATCACAATCATCCAACAATCATTACTTCAATCAATCAACCAATCATACATTCATAATGATTGGTGGATATCCACCAAATTCCACCATCAATCATCCTAACAACCATATTCAGTCATCCAACAATCATACATCAAACCATCACAAATCAAGACATTAATCCACCAATTATTCATCAATCATCATCCAACAATCATACATCAATCATCCACCAATCATACATCAATCATCCACC
>JAMKCH010006269.1:0-32853 GCA_023653785.1 Ophioderma brevispina
ATTTGGAAAAAAAAACTTAATATGCAAATTTATAGACTTTCTTCACTTTTAGACTACTCTACTGCAAATTTTCACATATTTTGACTCTTTTTGGGTGTATGCACTAAGAGTCGGCCTTTAAAGAAGGTAAAGTTATAAAGGTAGACTGTGGGGCATAGATCAAATAACCAACTATATACAAATTCCGTGTCTATAATTCCCACAAGGCCCAGAGGAGGTAAACTTTTCCAAAAATTTTCCGGATTTTTGGGCCATAAATAAAAAAAAAAAACGGAATTTAAAACCAAACAAACCATTTGTTTTTTGAAAATTTCCGAAATCAAAATGTCAATGAAACGGGTAGAACTGCATCAAAACCGAGTTTTAAGTACCAATTCATTTTAAAGAAGGGGTCTTATACCCCAAAATCACGTAATAAAATACGTTCACACGCGGATGCCATCGGTTATCAAATTTTGGATTTTTTAGAAATGAACTACTCCTCTGTTACATCTCTTATCAGGCACTAGGACAACACCAAGTGTAATTCAAACAAATTATTAAAATCATATAACGATCGGTTCCGCTCAAATAAAACTGGCAACTTTTCTTGAAAATAATAAAATGTTGCCCTCAATTCTTTTTCCCCAATATCAGGCGACCAATGCCTCCACAAGACTCAGCAAACCTGGAGCTAACTACACTCAACAATCGTCTGGTATAGAACTGGAGTGCATGGCCATTGGGCGGCCCGTGTTATATGCACGCAGTTGAAAAGATTCCAGCTGTTATCACCTCCACCATTCATGTGAAGTAATTTGTTCATACGCAAAACACAAAGGCTGCCCAGTCCAGGTGTTTGTGTTTGGATGTTATGTTAAAAGTTACCTCTTTTGGAGGCTTACAAAATCACCGTTTTAGCTCTCACATCAAAACTAATTGAAAATAATGGACGTGAAACTTTCCAATAGGGTATTGGGTCAAAGCACACTCGTTAAGTTGAAACGTTAAACATAATCGGCGGGTCATCCACCTTTAAGAATCAAATTAACTTTTGGCACTTGGTCGTGTTGCCGGGGCTTAGCAACTTCACATTTTGTTATGGATGCGCCTTTGTAGCCATGTTTAATACCATACGGTCTTCGATTGTTCCTCGTGGAGTATATGGACAAACATACACAGGAGCCACTGGTTTGCCTGTGACCCAGCAGACAAAAATACTTTCAAGCTCACGTGATATCAAATATCTGGTACTGTCACAGATCTACCACATTGCAGATCATATCAAACTTAACTACTGACAAACTTTTCCTCTCAGATGTCCATTTTTATATTATAGAATCTAGCACCAACCTCTAAAAAAAGGTGATCACATCAGCATCATGCAAACATAAGCCTAACACTGTCCAATTGAATCCCATACAAATGAAACCATCTTTATATTATCCAACGAAATGATTAAATGATGATAGCATTGAAATAATACTTATATTGTTTAAACAATTGGTTGCAATATACTGAAAATTCCCATTGCTATTTATGGATCATTTGTTTTACACTGGGATAAACCATTGGAATAGGCACATTTTGGACCCTCTTTCAAAAAACGATTCACCTATTATCAAGTACCCTCCGTAATTTAAATTATTGGCCCATAAATGTTCACCTAACAGCAGCGAGAAAAGTGTTTGAAATGCCAACAAAAAAATTTCACCTTGTGTAATTTGTGGAAAATTTTAGTCTCATTTGACTCTTGCAAAAATTGCAAACTGTGGCCCACTGTTACCAAGAGTATCCAAACACAACTTTTAAGTTTGTAAGTAATATTATCGAAACATAATTACTTAAAATTGAGAACCTTGCATAGCCGTGATATTTTTTACTAATCGTGACATTTGGGTAAATATAGTTGTCTTTTTTCCGACAAAGAATGCCTTTTCCAATTTCAGGCACATGTTGCATAGTATATATTGACCAAAGTGAAAAAAATTATATCTTTGAAAAGCACCTGTCTGTGTCCCTCAATCATAATAAAAAAAATAGTCAAAAGCTAGATGTTCCTTTCCGGCAAAAAATGGGTATATAGAAACCTGTAGATTTTTCTCATTTTTTTTTTTTTTTTTTGGCATAAAATAAAAATCTGGACACTTGATGCTTAAAAATTGTACACAATTAGGATTTGATCTATTGACAGCATAAAAGCATTCTCACTCCAAATGAGACCCCAAGAGATACACTTATACAGTAGTAGATTTCTAGAAAGATTTCTAAGCACAAACATATTGCATCATTCATCATCTCATTATAGCGCTAGAGGAATTTCTCTTGCAAAATAAAACAAGGCACTTTTCCTGAATAGGAATCTTTTTTTTTCAAAATTACATACAGAAATAAAATAATATTTTATTCACAAAATGGAGCATACCATAACAATATACATATCAAAGTTTTGATATGTTCTTTGAAGTTTAACTTGTAGAGCGAGTTTCGAGTGTCTTCCATGGTTTACCTGCCAATTTTACCGTATAGCCATACATAGAAAAAAAAACATACCATTTCATAATAAACGTACTATCCAGAAAAGACAAATTTTCAGTAATCAAGGGCGCTTTAAAGCACAAACTGGAAATAGTATACAAACAAGGCAATACAACAACATAGTCCGTACCGTGTTCCCAAAAAATCGCAACACTTTGGTGACAGGCCTCCATAGTGTTGAACAAAAGCACGTGACTACTTATATTCTTTGTTGTAATGTAGATGGGACTGGGTTTATCTAATATTCCTGAAAAGTTCATAAAGGTAGAGTCCTAGTTTTTTAGATATGAGCATCCCAACAATCAATTAACCCTCAAGACCCATTTACAAAACTTATGGTGCCTGCCACCATGTGTTGCGTTTTTTTGGGACACTACGTACAGATTGTGAATTTCAGAGCTGCTTAAATGGTGATTGAGCTTGCATTTCTTATATACTGTGGTAATGCTTCCATACACGGTCCTGGCTACTGATATCCTTTTCACCACTAATTTGTTGTTTATCTTTACAAAAACAATGTTTCCCACTACTTTTTTGGACTTGGTAACCGTAAGACGAGTCTTATTGGTCGCAGATCTCGTAACCATGGTGAACAGAGAGATGGAGTCGGAATGTTCTGCCTGCGAGTAAGTCTTCCATGGTCAGTGGGTACTGAGGACCCTGAGGTTGTTTAAAGCATTTGTAACACGTTGATGCATATTTGAAGTGAATGTGTTTTTAATGGAAGCCAGTGAAGTTTTTGTTCATGATATGCCGTGGATATCGAGTCTGAGGGCCGCGACAATAAGTTTTTTAGCAGCCCGATTTTGAAGAGACGGAGTCTTCAGATCCTGGTGTGTTGGCACCATCTAGCGTAGTAGTCCCCAACAAGCATCCACTTTTAATCTTAACTCATAAAATCTTACAGAATAGAATAACCTTCATTTTAAAAAATACTGGGAAATGTAAAAAAACCATTTCCGACTTGGTATCCATAAATTTTTATGCATGGTACATTTTGATTTTATTTTCCTTTAAAAGTTAACGGCCATTTGTCCGTTCGCATGTATCAACGACACTCAATTCACACGTTCAGAGAAGACAGACAATCGAAGTTTGAATGACCACGTATAATTTTATCAAGTTTTGGGTTTTCTATTATTAAATTCAGACATGAGAAATCTTTATTACGTCTAATTTAAACGTCTAAATTAATTACCCTTTGTCCCTTGTATGGTACTTGTACAGTCACGTCACAGACACAGTGAATGGATTTGTAAAAATATCGGCTATCATATTGTTAAAGGTGGCAAGTGAGAAGATTTCACATATCAAGAGTGTACCTAAGAAAAATCGAAATTAAGTACTGATTTTTGCCCTGGTGGTAAAGCTTTCCATCAAAACTGTCCCGAACTGAAGTATTAAGCTGAGCCATGTTTTCTTGTAGAAAGATTGTGTAATTTTCTAATTTCGTATCGGCGCAAATACGAAATTCAAGCCTATGTTTTGTATAATAATTGAAATATAAGCCAATACAATTCACAACTTTTTTCTCTCTTTTAAGACTTTTCTGTTGCCAAATACAAAGTCTAAGAGTCTATTATTAAGTGTCCTACTATATATTGAATATTACTATATTCGACCATATCGGGTGCTTCAAAATCTAACATCGTTGTAACCTTTAAAAAATAAGAATAATTTTAAATATCCAAATCTACTAACTTAATCAAGTCCGATGTGTGTTTTTGCAATTATCCATGACGGTCACTGGTGCTTTTATTTTGAATAGTGTCGCCCACCTGAATTGGGAATATCTCATTATGCAAGTATTGAAACAAAATTCGGAATTATAAAAGCTCTAACTCTACTCCATACCTACCGCTGTCATCATGTATGGCCATCTAAAGACCTCCCTTTACCCATAGGTATTATGTCCACCCTCTTTTAAACAAGCTTTATCGAATCAGTGTGTCCTCCACAAGGTTGACTTTGAGTCTTGTCCAGGCGATTCTAAAAAGATAATCGCGGTCCACTACTGAAGATCCTGGTAATTTCAGGATGATAACCCTTACAGTGCCATTGGTCAAGCTTTACACATCTGCTTTGTCCGAAGGTTTGATGGCTTTTATAAAAAAAATATGGTTCGATATTGAGCTTCAAAAAGCATTTCTAAATGCAAATGGTGGCGCCGCAGCTGATCCCATCCTCTCTGTCTTGGCGTTTAGGACCAGACCTTCCCTCATAAGGTTCTGTGGGTTCCCGGGGGGGGGCCCCCACCCCTCCGCCCGCCGAGTCTGTTTTTGCATCCCGGTGTCATATACTACAGTTACCTTTGACTGAGTGGCCTACCATCCATCTGTCCTATCTATTGGTGGATTCCCTCCATTGAGTGCTGTATGCCTCATTTGTTTCAGCACTGTACCTCAAAGGCCTCGTCTAACAAGGTCACTGTTATTCCGTACATGTTGCTATGGTAGCTAGGACCACGCCTCTCATGGGGACGCTCAGTTTCTTTACCCCGGTACCCATTTATCCTCCTGGGTGAAAGAGAGGGCAAGCGAGGTAAATGCCTTGCCCAATTGCACACAACCCTTGGGAAGCGTGCTCGAACCACATTATGCTTATGATGCCAGCGCTGCTCCACTGCACCACATGTGCCTGCACACTAATCATAACCTTCGTCAGAACAGACTAACTAGCCCCGCTAATTACAAAATGAAGGCCATTTGCAGTTCGCATGGGATCAACGACATCAATTCACACATTCAGAGAAGAGCTGAGAAGATAGACAGCGTTGAATGACAAGTTGTTTTTATTAAAGTTTTTATTTGACTATTTCTTAAATTCAGACATGAGAAACTTAAATTAACGTTTAAATTATTTACCCTTTGTCCGCATATATTCTTACTTTAAATTTATATGGGGCGGTCATATGATTAATGAACTTATATGCATTTCAACAGATAACCGTAACTTGACCGTGATTGTGCTTGGGCCTCGCGCCGTCGGTACAAAAACCGGTTATCTCGTCGAAAGCAATGCTCTTCATTATTAACAGGACGGCCGTCAGCCGTCCTGTTCTGTTTCTGATTCTGATGGGCCGTTCTTTCTTCTCTTCCTTGCAACCGTCGAGGGGCTCGACTGTCTTTGTTTCTGTAAGGTTTCTTCTTTCTTTCTGTTCACTAACTTCCGGTCAACTTTCAATTTGCCTCGTTCTGTCTGGTGCCACATACTCTTTCAACATTTTGACAGGCCTTGGACACAAACATCAATGACCACAACCGCATATGTGACCCCGACTGTTTGAGTCATAGGTTCACGTAAAGGTCAGCAGGAGGCCAAAACGTTGTTTTCACCAATTGCTACTCTCCTCCTACAGATTATGTTGCATTGTAAACTTGACCGTGGATATGAAGCAGCTCGGGACCTTTCATAAAAGTTATGCCCAGCATGAACGATCAATTCATTACTGGGGCATTTCCGGCCTGAGTTTAAAATATCTTCAAAATCATACTACAATGCAAGGTGGTAGATTGATGTTGAACGGCACATAATCATGTTAATAAATTCCATATAGGTCACTGAGGTCAGCCAGGGGTCAAAGGTCAAATTTTTCAACTGCTCTCCGATTGAGGGGAATTTGACTGAAAATGATCCGTATGATCTTCTAAAAAAATGTTAAAATAGTTTTTGCTGTCAGGTCATTAAGAGGTCAAAGGTCAATTTTCAAAATGCTCCAATTGAGCTGAATTTTCTGAAATGATCCTTACGACATTTCGAACTTGTTAAAATATTTTCGAGGTCAAAAGGTCAAGTAAGAGGTCAAAGGTCATTAAGAGGTCAAATGTAAATTTTCAAAATGCCAATTGAGCTGAATATTTACTGAAATGATCCTTAGACATTCTACAACAAGTTGAAAATAGTTTCGAGGTTCAAAGGATCGCATCGGTCAATTTGGAAAACTCCTCCGATTAGCTGAAATTTGACTGAAATGATCCTATGACATTCTAAACCTGTTGAAAATATTTTTGCGGTCAAAGGTCATTACAGATCAAAGGCAACTTTTCAAAATGCTCCGATTGGAGCTGAAATTTGAAAGGATCCTTATGATATATGAAATAATGTTCCTAAAATATTTTCGAATCAAAGGTCATTTAGGGTCACATGTCACTACCTCGACTGTGCTACAATCTGTCTCCAGATCTGTTTTCTTCTTTCTTCTGTCAACAGTCAACTGCGTCTAGCTCAGTCATAGTTTACGTCATTCTGGACCAGACTCACATACCGCTTACCGCTGAGCATCCCATTTATGTCATAGTGAACTTTGAGACCCCTGTCGGGTCATCAGGGTCCAGGTGGGGTCAAATGTCATTTTCCTTTAAAAAGTTTCAGCGCCTACCGATTACAATGCACGGTATCGTGACTCATGCATATGAAGTAGCTTGAGGACCCTTCACAAAAGTTAGGGCGAGATGGGTCAATCTGGGGTTCATTAAAGGGCAATTCCGGTCTAATGTGAAAATCTTTAAAAAAAAATCTTCAAAAATAGCTATCGGTATAGGGCAAACGTTGTATGGATCACGTGACTCAATACATATGACGCCAGCTTAGGGACCCTTCACAACCGTTGTGCTCGGCATGGGGGTCAAAGGTCATTAAGGGGGAACTTCCGGTCAAAACCAAAAATATTCCAAAATTTTCAAAAATTGGTATCTCAAAAAACAAACACAGTACCGTAACGTAACTTGCAGATATATGTCATGTTACCTGGTATGCAAGTATTTTATTTGGAGGTCAAGAGGTCATTAAGAGGATCATTTCCGGTTTGAAAGGTAAATTTCAGAATTTTTATATGCCAGGAAATTTAAGCACAGTAGAATTTTTTTATTGCATTGGAACAATGCATTTTTGTGGTGTAACACGAGGTTTTTTTTTACCGGGATTCAAAGGTCATTAAAGGGGTCAAAAGGTCAATTTTGCCAAAAAATGTTAAAATAAGACCAATTGGATTTTGTCTCAGCCTATATGAGGACAGATAAAGCCCGTTTTACTCGAGTGATGTACATTAATAGTAGAAGAGGTCATGATAGTCTCGCCCCAAAGGTCAAAGTAAAGGTCAGAAAGGTCAAAATCTCAAAAAAAGCTCGATTGAGCTGAAATTTGTCAGGGATAATCATGTGGCATCATAATACAGAACAATCCGTTGACCCCATCCGTGACCCATTGGTCACGTTACAGGGTGTTGGAAAAGGTCAATTCACTGACATGCTTGGATTGGTTGCAACCAATAATTTGATCCTTGTAAAGTTGTTAACAAGTAAAAATACATTGAATAAATTTTGGTGAAGTTACAGGGGTCAAAGGTAAAGTCACCTCCAAGGGGTCATAAGGGGATCACCATCCATTCCCAATCCGGCTGTCTTGTAAATGAGATCTGTTCCCAGGTCTAGTGGTTTATGCCAGGGTTAAGTGTAACAGTCACAATGAATGGCCTGGTAAAATCTAAGGGATATCATATTGGTCAAATGAGAGTAAACCTTTTAAGACTTTTAGCCAAATCTAACATGTCTATAGGTTTGCCAATGGTGGCATAACTGGTCACTGGTGCTTCTATTTGGAATAGTGTAACTCGCTTTAAATTGGGAAAATCTCAGTTATGCAAGTAATTAGAAAACAAATTATTAGGTTATACATCACTTCTGCTCCAGGCCCCGATGGCCGGCATCAACATGGGACATCTAAAGAAGACTGCACCCATACGGTTTATGCCATCCTATTAACAGATTCCTCGAATCACAATGTCCACCACAAGGTTGGACTTTGAGTCTTGTCAAGGCGATTCAAAAGGATATCGCATTCCATAATGAAGATCCGGGTAATTTCAGGATGATAACCCTTACCAGTGCCATTGGCAAGTTTTAACATCTGCTTTTGGCGGAAAGGGGGGGTGCCATTTTTATAAAAAAAAAATAAGGGTTTGTTAGATATGAACTCAAAACGCATTTCTGAGGGTGGAATGTTATCCTAGATCATACCTTCGTCCGAATGAGCTAATTCGCCACGCTAGGTTGAATCGTCCCATCTTACGTGGTTTGATTTAAAGGTGCATTAGCTCTATTCCCCGTTCTTTCATTTCACATGACAAAAGAGAATCATTTCCCACAGAATTTAAGTGACATTCACAACTTTGTACGCACACTGAGGGGGAACCCTAAAGTGTTCCACTGAGCACACACTCAATCATGTTCTTCATGCTGCCAGGTTTAGCTGAAGGAGGGTCGATTTCATAGTGGCACCAATCCGCCCTTTTCTTCCTTGCTAATTTGTTCAATAGTTGTTATGATAAGGATGGACATGAAGTATTTGTTGATCTCACAGAACTCCCATGCCAACAATTACAACAATTCCTCAAGCGATTCTTCCATCCTAACAGCGCCCCGTTTAGTGTTGTACTGGCTAATATCAACAAGATCACCCTTATTGAACTCTACATTACAGTTCCTTTTGAACCCAAATTGAAAGTGCACATGCAAGGAAGTCAGGCAAATATGCCAGCCTTGTTAGTGATCTAAAAGGGACCAAGTCCTTGATCATGTTCATGTCGAATCCTCGTCGTGAAATGTTGTGGACTCACCAACAACTGAAAAATCTCAAAAGACGGTTAAAATGTCGAGAAACCTATCTTTCCTTCACGAACGTGCGGGATAAAAATGTGCAAAATCGGTCTTTTAGTATCGTATGTAGCTTTTTGGTGAATAAAGTGGCGGAAACCCAGGACTTTTAAATTCTTTTTTTAATTTAATATATGCTGTGTATTTGGATGTAGTACAGTTTAATTCAAAGCTGCTGAACTGCATTTTCAAGTCATGTGCCACATTAAACCGCTGGTCGTATATCCCTGCGTCTAGGTCCCAAATATAAAATTCTATATTTTGTTTAATGTGTATTTAAGCTACTTGCTAATTCAGAATCTTAAACATAGAACCTATATACATTTTCATTTATATAAGGCACTTACTTATGCACCCGTGGGTTTAGAAATAAAAGTGGACCTGGGAGACAGACTTAGATTTAGTAATATGTCATGTTTGTTATGTTGTGAATAGGAGCCTGGTTCGAATTCTCTAGGCTCTTTTAAACTATTGAAAAAAAAATTAGTATTGAAAAAAGGGAACAATCAGTGGATATGCTAGAATTGCAGGTGTTTCTTTGATCATGTAAGAAAGGGGGTTCA
Organism: Ophioderma brevispina; assembly: GCA_023653785.1. NCBI lineage: Eukaryota > Metazoa > Echinodermata > Ophiuroidea > Amphilepidida > Ophiodermatidae > Ophioderma > Ophioderma brevispina. Next base: position 9,731 of record JAMKCH010006269.1, read on the forward strand.
GTAGGACTGGTATGAGTTATTTCTCACTCACTTGCAATATTGTCACCGAGGGAGGTCCATGAAGTATCTAGATTTACTAAAACTTCATGTGGGCAAGTTTAAGGAGCAGATCTGGACCTGGCTCTTGAATTGACACAGCATAGAATGGCAAGTGCTTACCACGATAACTACTAGGGCCAATAATATTTTTGTGTCCAGGGGTGTATAGAGAGAGCTATTCAAAATAATACTTATCAAGCGCTCACTGTGCGACTACCTGGCCAGTAAATACATGAAATATGGGGGAGTAGAAGGAACACAACATGAAGTCTGCAGCGTCATGCATCATTTGACTCCTTCCCTTGGCTAGATTGAATGACCTGCCTTCTTTGCAGTCAGTTTCATTTTGTATTTTAACCGTAAGTTACACAACCATATTTGGTGGTATGAGATTGCAGTGTACTTGATGCATGCTGTTCTAGATGACAAGCAGAGTCCAATTGAAAAATATGGGGGGATCAGATTCCTCAAAACTACAAAACGATTCTGTATGTCATCTATTACATTGATATAAAGAGATGGCTTCTTGATTATCCTTTGCCTATGGGATGGTATTATTATTAATCTAAAAATATATATATATGTGGTTTAAATCCTACAGGGCCCAAAAAAGATGCCTGGGGTAATCCATCGTCCAGTGTCTTTGCCACTACAAGTAGATGCCAATGATTACAGCGCTGTGTGTCTATCTGGTAAAGTAGAGACTTTCAACGCAGTCAAGGGCAACCAACCCCATTCACCCCCCGATCATCATGGCTAAAATCGACTCAGCAGAATATCATACGTATCGAATGACGCAGTGAGATCGAGATAATTCAATAAGAAAAAGCCCTCTTTCTGGTTGTACACATGCCCTATGATTTCGTCTCTAACTTTCAATAGCGCAGTTTCAGTACTGTGGCCACGCAAGTATAGGCAGACTGCAGTTCTTCACCAAGACCATGTTTCTGCATGTGGCTCTTTATGTTGCTTACAACATGTTTCTCAACCCGGTTTCTCAATCAGTGTGTGACTGTGAGGTCTACAAGTCCAAGGAATCCCAGGCCTGATCAACCTGGATGATGAAACTATCAGCTGGCTAAAGACGGATCTTCCACTGTGATTTTGGACTTGCACGAACGAACTCAATCAGCTTTGCGAGAAATGGAATGTTAATAGCAACAGGTCGGTAACTTTTCAGTTCACTGTGATTCAAGGAGAGGGTTATATTGCATGTTTCAGTGAGCTGGGAAAAAGGCAAAAATAGAACTGTGATCAATGCAAAGTAAGACACAATACAATATTCCTAATGCAACAGTACACAGAGCAAGTGCAGTGTGATGTGTACAACATGCACTCAACCTGGCATATTGTATATACAAAAAAAACTTTCACTTTTTAAAAAACTTTCTGCTTTTTAGCCTAAAATCTTCAAAACAAAATAGAACTTATTGTTTGACAGTTCTAGTTCATGGTCGACACTCATCATCAAAACAGCGATGTTTTGCATCTCCTTCAAGTTGCATTTACTACTACGTATTTTCTCTTCTGTTTTTTAGCTCAAACCTTAAAAAATGTCTTTAAAACAAACCCGAAAATGGAACTCACTGTTTGACAGTTTCGAGTGTCATGGCCGGCACTCATCAATAAATCAGTTGATGATGTTTTGCATCTCCTTCAAATTGTATTCACTACGTATTTTTTCTTCCGTTTTTTAGCTCAAACCTTTAAAAATGTCTTAAAAACAAAACCGAAAATGGAACTCACTGTTTGACAGTTTCGAGTGTCATGGTTGGCACTCGTCATCAGTAAAAGCAGTTGATAATGTTTTGGAACTACTTTAGGTTGTATACCTACTACTTCGTATTTTCTCTTCCGTTTTTTAGCTCAAAGCTAAAAAATGTCTTCAAAACAAAACCGAAAATGGAACTTACTGTTTCACAATTTAGAGTGTCATTGTCGGCACTCATCTGTAAAAGCAGTTGATGTTCAGGATCTTCTTCAGGTTGTACTTACTACTACACATTTCTCTTCGGTTTTCCACGAATATTTTTTACACATTTTCTATTCCTTTTTTTTCAACTAACATTTTTGTTCATTAAAACAAAACCGAAAAGAGAACTTTTTGTTGAAAAAAATAGCTATTGTTTCTAAAAACATGATAAATATCGTATATTTTGTTAACTTAACTTTACAGCCAATATAACTTATTTCAGACGTTTTAATGGCCACGTGAAAACATGCTGTAATTAGGGGTTCACAGGCTCATAAACATATGAATTAACACGTTCATATTTACCGCAGTCTTCTATTAATCACAAAATTGCATGATTTTTGACTACTTTCATTTTCACACAACTTTTCTTTAATTTCATCCTCCACAATAATTTGCATCACTTTTTATCCAAACTGGTGCAACTTAAATTTAATCCAAGGCAGAAACTGGGGACGCCCAGTGCATACCCTGCAGATGTCCACCATTTAAATGATTAACCCTTTATCTAAAGCTTTAGCTAATAAAATAAAAGAAACGGTCTGGATGGACAGATTTTCTCATTGGCAAATATGCAATTCGTTTTTTAATGGTTGTCATTTTATTTAAAACATGGCGGATATGGAGTGTCAAAACTCACATATGAACGGGGTTAATTCATATGTTCTTGTTTAATGACCCCCAAATTTTACAACATTTTGTTACCTTCCATTAAAACGTCTGAAATAAGTTCTATTGGCTGTACAGTTTTGTTTGTTTTTTTTTTCTCCTTACAACCTGCTTTCATTGTTTTTCTAAACCCGCTGTATGATTATTATATTAACTAATTTGATTATTTTATATTTATTATGTACTCATGCATCTATTTGAAAACTACTCTTTCTAAAATCTTAGAAACTTCACGGTCATTTAAATACTTCATATCTTCTTGTTGATATAAAGGCACGACCTGCGCTACCTTTAGGTCTTCAGGGACTATACCTGTGGATAATGAAAGGTTGAATATTGCAGTAAGTGCTTGTAACAATTCATAAGCCATTTGTTTGATTATAAAAATTACCAAAGCCGTCGTACCCCCTGGGTTTCTGTTGGGGTTGAAAGTGCTTATATTTTTCTATTCTTTCATTCTGACTATGGATTTCATGAACATACGGCTCTTAGGATTGTTAGGTAACTGAATATTTTTTCCCAGAACTATGAATATTAGAGCAAGTTTTGGGCCTAATTCACAAATGAATTATTAATTCATTTGCAGTTTATTGTGGATTCGATAATATTCCTGTGTCAGTTTTAAATTTGCTTTGTAAAGTTTTACTTTTTCCACGCCAATCACATATTGATTGTTTTCCACTTTGGCGATTATTATTTTTGGAATGTTCCAAATTTGTTAAAATAATAATCAGTTTGGATTTTCTTATTAAACGTGCATTTATTTCTATAGGTCTTACATTGTTGATTTGTAGAAGATTCGGACATGCACGCTATTCGTTTATATAGTCCGGTTCCTTTTTTAATGCTTCTGAGCAAACCTTTTCTTTGCTCTCCTATTGATACATTTTTGGTTAATGGAATAATTCGTCCTACAATTCATTAACCATTGCATTAACTTTCTTATACTCATAATTAGCGGCGTTATTTTTAGAATTGGTATCCCAGTCGATATCTTCAATCTTCGTTTAAACTTAGCAATATTTCCCTTGTTATGGGTTCTTTTATATAAGGTTGATTCTGCACTTTTTTCTTGAACTGTCAAAATTGTAAGGACAATGATCAGATATATCTGTTAATCATTTGCCTGAAGTTACTGGTTGCAGTATTCTTGTTGTGGGTCTATATAGTTGCATAAGTGAGGTATGAGTAAATAAGTCCAAATAATTGTGGTAGGTCCTGAGTATCATCTTTTAGTAGATCAATATTAAAATCTCCCATTATAACATTTTGACTTTCTTTCATTGGTTACCTGTGAATTCCACAACTTTTATGAAATCATCGATGGAAGTATGAGCTCTATATGTTGTACCACTACCATGTTCTTTTGGTTAACTGTTTTTCTATTTTATTCTACAGATGATCGAAATTAGGTGTAGTAGCTTTACATAAAGCATTACGCACTTTGTATTTAATTTTATTGGTATATACATACAGACGCCGCCATTTTCATGATCTGTTCTATTGGTATATTCTATATTATAAACGCCGTAATCCAAAATATTCGTGTGGTTTTTTGTTTAAGATGATTGCAGACAGTGATTTAGTATATCAAAATCATGGTTCAATGTTTTTTAACTACACTCTTTAAAATTTTCAAAATTTTTGATAAACTCCTAATACTTGCATTTAATATCGAAAATGTATTATCGTTTTTGTGGGCACTGGTATGAAATTGGGTCAGGAGTTAAGTTGGACACCTGAGGACTTTGAAAGTATTATGTATCTCTTCATCTATATATTTCTTATAAGTAATGTAGAACGATTTAATAGTTTGCATCAAAATCGATTATCCAAGCCATAAGATGATCAACAAGCTCTGAATTGGAAGAACGATCTTGATTACTATCTTGGAGCATGATATACATGGATCACGATAACGGACTACAAATACTAAATCCAAGAACAAAATGATAAAAAGGTAAAGTTACCTTCTGATAAAAAAGACAAATTTTGATCAATATAAATAAAGTTAACCAAACAACAAATTGATTCACAAGATGGAATGCAGTGGGATGAAGCCGGGTAACAGACCAATGCTAGTCTAGTGGGTAGAAGGGGTGTTCTGTCACCCGCCCTTAAATAAACTTCCCTAATCAATGTCACTATATCAGAAAAAATGCGTAAAACACGATTAGCTATGTTAAAAAAAAAAATCAAAAGTGTCCCACTTATCTTTTTTTAGGCATTTATGCAAATTAGTATCAACCATTATAGAAAATACAATTTTCGATATTCTCGGCCAATACTGTTGATAAATGAACAAATTCGGTTACTGGGCCTATGTTCGTGTGTCAAAGATCAAGATGGTACCATTTTGAAAATTACCCAGCATGGCCCCATATGATGTATATTCAATTTAGGGTCGCCATTAGCTAAAAATACAATTTTCGATATATCGCAACCAATACTGTTGATAAATGAAACAAATAAGATGACTGGACCTATGTTTTGAGGGTCAAAGATCAAGATGGAACCATTTGAAAATTACTCGGATCTTTCTATGATGACATAATATGCAATTAGGGTCGCCATTAGCTAACAATCCATATTTGGGCATATCGGGCTAATATTCGCAGCATATACCGTGTTACATAGATGACGAGACCTATGTTTTGAAATATGATTTGATTTAAAAGGTACTCATAATTGTATGTTCATGTGTCACCTAACCTTTTCACCTGCTGGAGAATACTTAGAAGTACTAAGAATATGGCAAAATTTGGCCTTCAATGTCGATAGTCTCTTTGTTGGGTAATTGTAAGAAACTTTGTTGGCCAGTAATTTAGACTTGCACCCTATACATAATCTCTAGCGTATGGGAAAAAACCAACCGGTTTTTTTTTTCTGTAGTTAAAACCAATCCAGATCCAAAATACGCGTAACATTGCTTTTAAAATTCAAGGTATGCAATGATACAAGACTAATTGCGACTAAGATACTGTGTGGGGGGGGGGGTGTTATCATGCCGAAAAGAAACCGGAAGGACAGAACTCTACAGTCGCCAATGACTCTCTGCCAATATGCAAGTGTGATATCCATATTATCTCATGGTAGTTTTACACTCCTCCTAAATTTACAAGGAACGGCCGGATAAAAAAACCACTCACTTTTCACCAAAGACGTTTCATCCAACTCATCCCACAACACGATTAGCAACAGTTGGACTTACAAATCTGTACTCATGAAATACTTTTAAAAAGCATTAAGCATTGTCTCTTTAATTCAATGTGTGCAATAATGTAACACTATAACAGTGACATGTTGTAATCAGCCAAAACGAAAACGTCCGGAAAACGTGAAGAAAGGATCTTCGACGCATCCGTCATGGACTATCCATATTGTAGCATAAAATCAAGGAGGCAAATAGAACGACTCTGTTCGTATGCCAGCCGTCAATTGTTACAGTCTTGTAGGACATTGGATCTCATATCTTCAAACAGAGTGAGATCTTGCTGTTATCTTTGTTACCCTTGATTTGTGTGTGTGTGTGTGTGCTCTTGTAAGTATGTGTGTGTGTGTGTAGGTGTGTGTGTGTGTGTAGGTGTGTGTGTGTGTGTGATATGAAAACGAAAACTATCGCTCTGAGAACCTGCTGAAACGCAAGGACCCAATGAAAGATCATATCTCCTTTACAAAGGTAGATCACCACAAAAAGTATGCAGTTGCATTTTGGGAATGACTGTTTCTAAAGCTATTGCACAAGCTTACACTCCTGGAAACATTGACATGTGTCTAGGTGTCGCTCTCCTTCGTCGCGATATTTTGCAGGCTTTCAATGAGTCCATAGACCCTCGAGTTATGATTTTCTGGGTGGGGAGTCTTAGTTGCACAGATGAAGGCTCCTAATCCAGGCACGGGCATCTTGCCTTGCTGCCAATAAACCTGATAAAAAGCCATACAAAATATTCTTGCATATGGTAGTATAGATCGTGTCATTCTCAAAAAATGGTGTGAATGATGAGCCATCAGGAAACTTTGGGCCAATGCGCGTGGAGTGAAATGGTGGGGGAATTTCTGGTGTGTTGACTTTCAAGCTAAGCTGACCCTGCAACTTATCTACCCCCGGCAGAATTATTGTCTTATGGCTTTCAACTCCGTTTGTACTTCCTGTATCATGATCCCTGCAGCACTGTTGACATTAGTTGGACATTAGTAGAGATTTATTCAAGTTATCCATTTTCCAAGTGGAATATGATGTTGTCTTCTGTCATAATTTGACATATATGTTGAGGCCTATGTTGATTCTTTGACAAGGGCCTTGGCCAGGGCTGTTTTTAACTCAAAACAAAATCATAAACTGTCAGAGTGGCCAAACCGGTGCAGAATCATGGTGAGATGCTTGCTTTGGATCATATATATCCAAGACTGATTTCCATTGTCCTCTGGCACTGCACGGTACAGGTCTTGCCCATAGATGTTTAAACTTTGCGCTTATCTCTAAGTCATCTTTACACGCTATTACCATGCAGAGGAACCGGGTATGGTCAGCAGGTATGAATTTCTCAGAAGCCAGCTCCATGTTGTCGACTGTGTTAGAGGCCAAGGAAGGTCTATGGACTCATGGAAAGCCTCCTGAATATTACGAAGGAGAGCGTGTATCGTCTCCCAGCAAACGATGATATCCAACTCGTTCAAGATCAGAGTTTTTTGCTGATCACAGTTAGGTATCTGATCACAGACTGATAGCATGCGATATGGGGATTATGATTGTCGGAGATGTCACTTCATATGAAGCTGCTCCAATCTTTATCCTACAGTTCCTTTAAATTTACTGAGGGTGTAAAACTACTACGATGCTTAATGCCTTTTAAAATTATTTAATGAGTACAGATTTGTAAGTCTAAATGTTGATAATCTTGTTTTGGGATGATTTTAGAAACGTTTTTGGTCAAGTAATTTTTCTCCTGTAGTTCCTTTAAATATACTGAGGGTTTAAAACTGCCATGATACAATATGGATATCACACTGTTGGCAGAGAGTCATTGGAGACTGTAGAGTTCTGTTCTTCACGTTTGCTTTTCGGCATGATAACAACACAGTATCTTAGTCTTGCATTAGTCCTATATCATTCCATACCTTGAAGTTAAGAGAAATGTTACAAGTAATTATGTTAGAAGTCTAATTTACTTGGCCAGCAACCATTTCTTATAATTACCCACAAAACGAGACTATCGACATTGAAGGTCCTAATTTGCATATCTTAGTATTTGCAGTGAACATGTTAAGGACAAATAAAACATATTTAGAGTGCCTTAATTTAAATATCCCTCGCCCTAAGAACATAGGTTTCGTCATCTTAAGTGGGCAGGTATGTGAATATTTTGACCACGATTGCCCAAATATGGATTTTTGGCTAATGACGACCCTAATTTGCATATTATGTCATCATGTTGACATCTGGTAATTTTCAAAATGGTTTTCATCTGATCGTGACCCTCAAACTATATGTCCATCACCTTTTTGTTCATTTACCAACAGTATTGTTAGAATATCTCGAAAATTGGAATTTTTTAGCAAATGGCGACCCTAATTTGCATATTACGTCACATGGGACATCTGGTATTTTTAAAATGTTTTCCATATTGATCTTGTGACCCTCGAAACATAGGTCCGGTCACCACTTACATCATTTGTTCATTTATCAACAGTATTGGCTGAGATATATCGAAACTTGTATTATTCTGTAATGGCGATACTACTTTGCATAAATTTGCATAAAAATAATACGTTGGACACTTTTTGATTTTTTTAACATAGCTAATCGTTTTCCTACGCATTTTTTCTATCTAGTGACATTGATTAGAAGTTTATTTCACAGGGGGGTGCACGACACACCTTCTACCCACTAGACTTAATTACCCTACAGCCAACACAGCGAAAGGTGTGATAACGTAATTGATAATGATTAGATGCAACAGTAAGAGATTAAGTAATTGAATACTGGATTATAAATAATGTTCAGGAAACAAAATAGATTATCCCAGTCCAATAAAATGATCAACACGCTCTGAATTGGAAGAACGATCTTGCTTGCAACAGATTGTAACGACCTATATGTTAACAAAATGATTAAATTTCAGATGATCACAATATTGATCATTGGTCAATAAGTGGGATCTTGATTAAATAAAACAGTACAAGAGAGTGCTATCAGATTTGAGCTTTACAATGGCTCAATACGACCTGTATACTGATCCATTTACTGGTAAAATCGCCTATCCAAGATGGCCGAATATAAATCAAAATAACTTAAATAAGGATACATATAAATCAAAATATACATTATATCAAGTTAACTAAAAGTTCAATTCATTGGTCTTTTTTAGCAGGAAACTGCGCTGCAATCATGGAAATGTCCTCAACACTCTTCACTATGAGTTTCTTAGTCCTACATTTGCTCAGGTCTACCAGTACAATAATTTTCCCATTCCAAGACCAGGCAGCGGTAGCTGTATTTGACTCATGCGTACACATTTCTTTGGTTTGATCTAGGAGGTACTTGGTACGAAATGATAAGACTTCTTGTATTCGTTTATGGCTATCTTTAAGCAATCTGCGCGATTAAGTACTTTATTCCGCACAGCATGTCTTGTGAATTGTGCGATAATGTTCCTTGGCTTACCAGCTCTCCTTCCATGTGAAGGCCGATGAGCGGAATCAATGTCCTCGTCTGTTAGTGTGCTGAGGCGGGCCCCTGGACCCCAACCGCCTAGGCCTTCGCGGCAAGATATTCACACATTGATCATCCCCTTAGCTGGTATACCGCCTTCAAAAGTACGTCCCCCTTAAGGAAACCATTTTAACGGATTTTAAATTAAACTTACACAATTAATTTGATATTAATATGTGAGTAGATATTATTTCAAATGGAATGTCAATTACCAATTTATTTAAAGTTATTCTCTCCTTGTAGAGGAGGAGCTCGGACCCAGGTCAATCATCATCGTTTACCCCTCACTACAGAAAAGGTTTGACACCTTTGGTAGTTGGACCCTCTACATCAATGCTAGGTAGGTAGTACTCTCAAATTGTGCTATCACTTTTTCAATGGCCGATTTAAAATGCTCCAATCATGTTGAAATGTATGCCATATTGTCCGTCTAGTCATACGGATTCCAAAAATGTATAGTTTGTACCATCTATGACCATTGGTTTCGGAGTTAGAAGGGTAAAAATGGCTAAAATGGTAAAAATTACGAACTTTGAGCACGGTATACATAAATCGGGAAATCTCTTGAGCCTCCCCCCGGAAGGTCAGGTCTGGTTGCGCCCCTGTCTACAGTGCGCCAAACAATACTCAACATTGATTAGTGAGGATTATGGATTAGCAAAAGCTTCACGCTTGATACCATAAGTTCAATTTCATACCTTTAAAAATGATCGAATTATGCAAATGTAAAGAGCAAATTTTCGCTAGAATTTCTTTCCATGGAAACTTTGGTGGCGACATTGGTATTTCTGCTTCCATTCCTAGATGACCGAAGTGGTATTAGTGCTTGTGGCTCAACGTTTAAGGAGATGTTTCTTTAATATACGGTGAAAATCCTAATATATTGAATATTGTTCATTATATACCTTCACCGCCCTAAAGGCCCATCCGTACTTCACTGCACTGCCAAAATGGATGAAAAAAACATTTCTGACTCAACGCAGCAGCAACAATTCAATTGCGCTTATTCTCTGATGGTTTCATCCATTTTCACTGCATTGCAGTACAGTGAAATATGAATGGATTCTGGGTTCTGGAACAGATGTAAAAGCATTACGTGTTCAGCGTTCACATACCTAGTACCTTTGTTTTATGTTGAAATCTTACAGATGCAAGGTGAATTAACACCTAATCTACATATTAGTAGAATTTTTGCAAAATAACCTGCACCGGTGTTTTTTCCCATTGACTGAAATATGTTTTGCCTAGTCATTCTTTGAGCTACCACCACAGTGGTGCACAGAGCCGTACGCAGGATTTATTTGGGGGAGGAGGGGGGAGGGGATTGGGGTTGGGTGCGGGTCTTCGAAAAAGTGGACTTTTTTTTTAAAAAAAAAGTGGACCTTTTTGGTAAAAGTGGACCTAACCCCCCTAAAATGGTCCTTTTTGGGCTTTTGGAACAGTTTATCACCAAAAAATGGGTTTTCTTGTCAAAAAATTTCTAAATTTTGGACCTTTTTAAAGGTGTAAATGTGTTTTTGCCCTGCCTTTCTTTCACTTCATAAACTTTATTGTTATTGGTTTGGGTGTAGATTTGCTGGGAGAGTGACGTACTTTGTAATCTACCGATATTGACGCTATAGTGACACGACTGAGAAATTCCACAACCGTGACCGTGAGATTTAATCTCACTTAATGGTAAGTTTACTGTCTAATAAATAGATAATGAAAGTAACCACGTCGATTGAACTTTGCCACTGAAAAAGGTAAGCGGTATCGTAATTCAAATGCCAAAAACGTGTCCGTTAGCAATTGAACAGAAGAACTCAAGTGGTTAATTTCTCAAACGCGATTACAATTTCCGAAAGTGATTACTTTAAAGGGGGTATGACCCAATTTAGGTCTATACATTTTTCACTTGGATAGAATGGCCTTGAATTCAAACGCATCTGTAGAGCTTCGCGCCGATATTTTTAAACCCGTTTTGAAATGAACAAGCTGAAAACGCCACGTTTTTTTTCGCACAGAACATGCCCAACCAAATATCCTTTAGCACTAGGATTTCACAGGGTAATAAATGAGAAATAAATATAGCTGTATTCTGATACCAAAATGTTGACACCCTTCTGATACCAACAAATTTTGACCATTCCGGTTGTTAACATATGGGGGGTCCCGGGGACGAGGCTATTAGCGATCGGACAATGACTTTAAAAAGGTCCTGGTTCTTCCCTGTAGGTAAGGCAATTGGTTGATGGAGTGGTTTGTGTGGGTGTTTGTTTGTGTTGTCGGTCTGTGTCTTGTGTGTGCGCGCGCAGTGTGTAACGGGTACGGAAAGCGGTCAGGACATTACGAAAGCCCAAGCAATAGGAAAAGAGCTTTTGGCAATGCGTGGTTTCTGTTATCCTAACGCGGAACCAAATAGTTTATCCAATCAAAGTTGAACACTTACAGAGCAGACCCCAAAGAAATGATTATTGCCCAGTACAAATACTTAAATGTTATGGCACTGTATACAGTGTAAAGGACAGGACATTGAGGCCAGAGTCTGCAAATAATTGTTAATTTTTTATTTATAAAACATTCGAATTTGCCAGGCAGACCCAATATTTTTTTTTTTGGCGGCTAGCATTAAATTCAAGGGGACGCCTCCAGAAGAGTGGGGAAAGATTTATGGAAGAAGGTCCGATTTTAGAGCAGGAGGAACCGAAGTGCCCGGAGAAAACCCTGCGAGGACGAGTCTGGATCGGCACCAAATTCACATACGGCACTGGCTCTGTAAGGAATCGAACCCGGGCCGCGATTGGTGAAAGGTGAGCGACTCGACCGGATACACCAACCCTCGCCCTCCCTACTTAGACACGCCGGCCACTAGAACAAAATATCTAAGAGTAAAGCATAAAGGCTAAATGATGCCGGGATTTTTTTAATACCTTCTGAGATGATTTTTCAAGCAGAATTTAAATTATTTTTTTCAAACAATTTTTTTTTAGAAAACGCTATTTATAGGTTTGTAGTTTCCGTAGACTGCACAACAGTTTAAAAGCTATTTTGAACACTCCCTGGCCACCATACCGGAATGCCGGCGGGTTCCCAAATTCAACCAGATGATTGTCGGTCGGTAGATAGAAATGGGTTAGAAAAGTTTTTTAGGTGTTTTTTAGTCCCAAATTGCTTATAGCTTATAAATCAAGTATCAGTAGTTACAATTCAATGTTAACTGCTTAAGGTAGGCCCAACAACAAAAAAATCGTGAAAACTGATGAAAAGTTATGAAAAAAAAGTAGGAAAGTGTCATACCGTCTCCCGCTTATAGACATACAGCGATGGCTCTCAAAATCTACACTAACAGTGGTTACACCAGTACCACAATACACGATCAATACTGTTGTGTTTGAGGTCAAAACGGTACAGTCATGGGGTCCGTGCACAGGTAATTAGGGTTAAAATCGGGGATATGTACAGGGAAAGGCCCTTTGATCTCAAGTCGGAATTTTATACGCACGTATAGAAATTACAGAATCAAAAAAGTTACTGGCCAGGTATTTTTAATACACGGATTTCAAGCCAACCACTGCAGGTTGTGGGAGCACGTCCTGCCATAACAAAAATACCAAAATAGGAATTTGGAGGATTTTCGGATCAGCAAAAAAATACGAATTTTGATGATTTTTTTGGTTAGGGCAAATTAATTGAGACTTAATTAGCCCCGCTTAAGAGGGCCAGGTTCGTTCGTTCATTCGTTACGTTTAGTCCAAGGTTGGAAGAATGAGGAAAAATATGGGGTAAACGAAACGGCTAAGAATAGGCGTTTGTCCCCACTAGGAAAAGGTGCAATATTATGTATTGCAGCTTATTCCGGATTATAATTATTCCATTTTGTTGCCAAAAACTTTCATTCTCGGTTTTTTCACAACGCGTTGAAGTAATTCGTTATGATCTGACCTGCTTCCCATAAACGGGTGACAAGTGATGCCCCCGGGCGATATGCTTTTTCATTTTGAGAGAAACTTTTGACGAAAGATTGATATCAATGCTGTTAATTATGCTAATGGCTGAAAGGAAGAGTCTCACAAAAATGTCCGTGCTAAAAATCTCGGCATCTTCTGGTGACGGTAGTGTTTTTACAATTTCGAAGTTTTCCTTCTCAGCAATATCCAAATGTTCAAATCATTGTAGAAGTTGCTATTTACGTAATTGTTTATTTGTGTTTTAATCACACCATATGACATTGATCCACATTGTATTGCACTCGAAACGCCTGCATATTTGGGTTTGATGTTTTTTAATAAACCATCTGTATACCCTGTCACAATATTGATTGACACAAATACAATAATTACAACTAGGAAAACAACAACATCACCATTTTCACATTGTATTTTCCCCCATTTTCATATTGTATTGAAGAAACATTATTTTGAGGCGTTTTCAAGAACAGTTTTCAGCAAGATGTCAATAAGAAATTACTAACCACGTCTTAGGCTAAGCTACAATAGTACTCAGACGAATTATTGAGGGCATGAAAGAAAAGAATCTCCTCTAGCTTTAGTGTTCATCGATTACTCAGAAGCCTTCGATTCCATCCATAGAGACCGGATGTTTGAAACCCTGCAGGCATATGGCATCCCTGGAACCATAATCAGGGCATTATACGAAGATTCTTTAGCTCTAGTAATTACATCCGATGGTGAAACAGATCCTTTCCAGATACAAGCAGGAGTACTCCAGGGAGATACCTTGGCACCTTTCCTCTTTATTATTGTGCTGGATTATGTCATGCGAAATGCTCTGAAAGACATTCGTCTAAACACGGGAGTTGTTCTAGAAGAGAGGAAAAGTAGACGTTACCCAGAGATCCGCCTTCACGACCTGGACTTTGCAGACGATATAACACTTTATCATCAAATATCATCAGTGCAGAATCCTTACTGCATAGTATTGAAAATGTCTCCAACTGTGTCGGTCTGCACCTCAACGCGGGTAAAACCATGACGCTTCTTGTGAATATTGCTAGGACATCTAACATCCATACCCTTACCATGGCACCAAACTTGAAAACATCTCGGAATTCAAATACCTTGGTTCTTCTATACCGGACTCTTTCCATGATTTCAAATGCAGGAAGGCCCAAGTATGGTCTGCATGTAACAAACTTGAGAGGATCTGGAAGTCTGAACTTGATAGAACTACCAAACTTAAGTTCTTCTGGGCATGTGTAGAGAGTATACTCATCTATGGAGCTGAAACTTGGTTCATTACCCGAAAGCTTGAGGACAGGATCAATGGCTGTTACACCAAACTTCTTAGAAGAGTACTTAACATCAGCTGGAGAGATGATATTTCCAACAATGAGGTATATGGAGATATACCACTCCTATCAGAAACCATTAAAAAGAGACGTCTGTAGCTTGCCGGTCACTGCATGTGGACAACTGGTCAACCTATCTCCCATTTGGTTTTCTGGACACCACCTGGAGGAAAATCTAGCCGTGGCAGGAGGAAACGTATTGCTAAAGATATTGGACTGCAGGCAAGTGAAATCCAGCAACTCATGAAGGATAAGGCAACCTGGTACCAACTTGTTTCAGCCGCTTCCGAAGTTCCGTCTACGGACGACTACTGATGTTTACCATGACCACATCACACAAAAAAATATTATTAAGACTAAATTTTAGACAGTTCGCGGATGCAACAAGCATAAAATTCAACACCCCTCATATGAGTAAAGATCTTACAATCTTTTTAGGAATATATAAAATCATTGCAATGGGGCAACATTATCAGCCATGGGTTCTCAGGTTAAAAGCGTACAATCAGATAGACTTAGTCATTTACGTATTTCAAATGAAATGTTCAAAATTGCCACGTTGGCAACCACGCTCGCATACAGGCTGATTCAAATGAAGTTTACTCATTTTGTCCAGGTTTAGTAAAAACATCCCTAAAAGGAGTCACTAGTTAAAGTAATATATCATTTCAAAGAGCAATTTATGAGGTCTAATTTAAAAAAAATAAATATTTTAAAATTTGCACATGCCAACCCCAAAAAAGTTAAAGATTTAACATAAAACAAAACATTTTCCTGACTCTACACATCGGGGTAACTTGCACATCAGTTTATTCATTCACGCAAAATCAATAAAAGGTGAACCACGACAGATCCAATTGGTTTGCAACACTTTGATTGTCTTAAAATGTAAAGTTTGGTTTTAGGCTCATTACCAATGAAAACTATACAATCAAACGATAATTAAGATAATTTTTCGTATTCATCAAGCAGTGTAATAGAAACTATTTTTTCTATGGCAAAATATTCTTGCAATATAGTGGTTCAAGAACTTCCAATCGGATCATGACGGGGTTTCTTCTAGGAAGAAGTCGACCAAGAGGGAAAAGTCGCTACGATGATTCGCTAGATTCAAATTCGATATCATCTAAAGTTGTCAGCATTAAACTTTTGCTCTTGATTGATGAATTTGAGTATGGAGTATAAAAGTAAATTTTTCATTTTGACAATTGTGAAAGTTGACAAACTAATGGAGGCTTTGTCACGCATTATTCATTTGATGTAAATAGGAAACGATGCAAGTTACCAGAGTGTTACAGTTAGAAAAGGGTGGTTAATTTCAAATTAGCACAACTCTTGTTTCGCACGAGCCATAAATTGAAAAAAAGCGGTTTTTTAAGTAGACATCAGAAAGCTTTTTCTATGACAAATTAGTTTTTATTGTAAAAGGCATTAATTGCATATTTTAATAAACTACGATAGAAATGATGGTAAACTTCATTTTGAATCAGCCTGCATGGATTTTCTGAAAGGGGGATTTTATAATCTCAATGTGTTATTGGAAAAAAAAAAAACTATCATTGATTACTTTGCAAGTAACCGATGTGGTTGTATGCGTATAGGATATTAAAAAAGCGTATAGTTGTGGCATTTTTAACACCATGTTGTAAGCAAAAATAGCAAGCGAGAGTAGGCAAATTATTAGCTGTTATAATCGAAGGAGATTTAGCAGACAAAACCTTTGTTGCACCTTTTTAAAAAAAATCTTGTCACTCTTGATAAAAGCATTCTAAAATCAATTAAAGTTAACTCTATAGCAATGAAAGCAATACAGCCCACTTATATTTTTTCAGGAAGCTCTTATTCAAGAAATAGTATTACAAATAGTATAAAATTATAAATAATTAATACAGAAACAAACATATTGCCTGGGGACGTACAGCATTGCAAATAACTGTAGAGTAAGATACCCAGAGATGAATTTACAAGCTATTTGCCTCGGTATAATGTGGTTGAATGTATCCATTAGCTCTGAAATAAAAGTTCGGCATGGCTTGGTATTTCATCGCCTTTTAAGCAGTACTTGCTATTCACGAAGGTTATAAAAATACTTGAAATTGTCGCAGGACGAGCTTAAAAGTGAACGATAAGTTCTCGCAAGACATTCTCAACATATGTATCAACATGATTAAAAGAGACGGAAAAGGACGAAAACAGCCGTTGTTCAAAGATTTAAAATAGCATCATTATATTTTGTAGCATAGTGTCATGACAAGGTTGCTTTTCGTTTGGCACTTGCAGGGAGGTTTAGAATCTACTTGTACAGGCATGCAAAAAGTTGATTTCTGAGGATTTATTTTTGGATTTAGCACAATCACGGAGAGTGGCTTATATTGATGACACAACAGTAGCAGGCACGGTAATGACGTTGCTAAAATTATAAAAGCGCAAAAAAAATATGGGAAACTAGAACAAAGAGCATTACTGATTCCCTTGTATTTCCTCAAAAGAAAATGAGATTGATCATAGCTTGTATCCATCATTTACGTCCCTAGGTAGTGGACATGGACTAGCAACCCTGACGATCACCGCAAAATAAGAGAGGTAGCGGTATTTTGTTGTTAGTCTTTTCCCGTAAGACCAAGGCAGGGGTTCCGCTCCGTGATTTTTGAAAAGTGGCAAAACATGCATGTGGGCGATATTTAAGGGGTATAGAAGAGTAACCCGTTTGTAGCAATAATATGATTGTAAATTTTGTCATAATGATGTTTTTAAAAAGGTTGAGTCAAATGAAAGGACCCTTACTGAAATCACTTCCACCAATTTGAAAACAATTTGGAGGGTTTTACCTCGGTAAAAAAACAGTTTAAAAACCTGCAAACGTTGGTGGCAGTTAGTGCAAGTCCTTGCCACGGAAAATCCAGGTGTTGACATCCCTGCCAGAATTCAAAATCATTCAGATTAGGATTCAGACAGTGTACTCATTGCTTTAGTATAGATATTAATCTGCGTAAGTGATAGGTGATTGCCGTATTAGCAATACAATAGCAATATGGTTTGTGAGTGTGAGTGATGGACTGAGTGCTTTCAAAGTTTGATAATGCTTGACAGTAATGTCAGCTCCTGACTGGGAAGTGAAGCTACGAGAAAAGAATATTTTTGTTACTTTTCTTCTTTTTTTACCAAATGTAAGCACCCAAATTGTTTTCAAATTGTGAAGTGATTTCAGTAGGGTCCATTTAAATTATGCCTGAATAATGTTTCATGCCATTGTGTCCCTTTAAGGGAAACATACTCATTCCCGTTTGAAGTGTATTAGAGTTTGTTTGTACCTTTGTATTCCGACAGGAAGGTTTTTATTAATCAGCCGGTACCTCAGGCACGGCGTTCCTGTATCTGATCGGTTTCTTCTTTATATCATTGCTGTTTTATCATGCTATATAAACTTTGAAATACATGATATTGCCAGCTTCAATGATGTCATGTTGTCAGGGGTATATAATGTGGAAAATAGGTATCTTGGGCATAGAAATATTGTTGAAAAATTTAATTTAAAATAAAAGGTTACTTTTTTTTTAATATAACAGTAATTGCATAGTAAGCATACAGAGGTTTCGTGCATATGAACCTGTTACAGCTTTGGGGTTGTGGCCATGTTGTGTTTCCACAGAAAGTTATTGTTGTGCAACTGACCATGTTCTGTGAATAGTAGGCTTAATAGACGAAATGTTAAACACATGTGATGTGGGGCTTGTATTATGCATGCAGTAAAAAAGCTAGTCACTGATTTGTCAATATAATGGCTTGTAGTATTGATGTGCAGATAATTTAAAGTTCAGTCTTTGCCGGGGGTGTCGGCGGGATGTGGATTGTAATTGTT
This sequence comes from Ophioderma brevispina, assembly GCA_023653785.1. Lineage (NCBI taxonomy): Eukaryota > Metazoa > Echinodermata > Ophiuroidea > Amphilepidida > Ophiodermatidae > Ophioderma > Ophioderma brevispina. The sequence continues at coordinate 28,272 of JAMKCH010006269.1, forward strand.
AAGTAGTGAAAGAGCAGTCAGAATATAGGTTAAATAAAGGTGATGAAATGTACGAGAAGTGTTTGGCTGTTTAATTGACAATGACTCTAAAGCGACGGACAAGGATCCGCACAAGTAATTGTGTGTACGGTTACTTCAATATACCTGATGTGCGGTAAAGTGTGGTTATCCGGCCGTTGAGATAAAGGGGAAAAAACATCACAGTTGGCAACTTCTGTTGTATCAGTTCCATCACGTCACGGGCTTGTCCCTGAGGATCTTTTGGATGAAGACTTTTTTAACATGATTCCCATTCTCAGCATTAGGACACACGAAAATAGGGATGTATCTTCATCTGCACAGCGAATTCTTTCCTTTGCCAGCAATTACTTCTACACTGTTAAAAAAAAAAGTTTCCGGGCAGCATTATTTCCAGTCATTTTAGGGTAAATTTACAGAAATTTCTGTCAATTAACGGAAATTTGACAGTATTTTAAAGAAATTGTTCATATTATGGAAAAAAATGTGTATTTTAACAGAATTTTTCGTAATTTAAAAGTACGGAACCAAAAAAAAAAGGCCGGATATTGCTGCCAGAAATTTTTGAAAATTTCCTAAATTAACAGTTTTTTAGTTTTTTGTTTGATTTTTATTGTTTTTGTGAACAGATTTCCGTAAAAATTGACGGAAAATCTGTTGTCTTAATTTACGGAAGTTGGAACAGGTAGATCCCAAGGACCCTTGCTCTGCATTCTTCTTTCGGAAAGACTTCCATAGGTACCCCCTCGTATATATTTACAGGATACCAAAAGTGATTTTAATTTTGGCCTTGTTTGATCAAAAAACGAAATAAGCAGCTAAGAAAATCATAACATTTGATTGTTGCATGAAAATATATGAGAGGGGGGGTACATATGGAAGTCTTGCCGAACCGAAATATGTGTACACCCCTTATAGGTGGGTGATTTGAGAGAAGAGAGGGAGCAGAAGATTATAGAGTCATTAGAAAGAAGGGAAAGACTTCCATATACCCCATCTCATATATTTTCATGCAAACCATAAAATGTATTATTTTAGCTGCTTTATTCGTTTTTTGATCAAACAAGGCCAAAATTTTAAACAAAAATTTGTATCATGTAAATTACATGAGAGGGTCTACATATATCTTTCCTTGTGTCAGGGTCTCATTTGATTGAAGAAAAAGATTAATATTTTTGGTGTAAAATCCTAGAAAATCCTCCTTCCACAATTCAAGAGCAACCACCAAGCCCTTAAAATAAATTCCATATTCAAAGTTGGTTTCGTACGTGGCATGCTATTTTAGATTATCAATGTTTCAAAACTGTTTAAAAAAACAAAAACAATTAGCTGAAAAGATTGCATTTGGTGTGTTAAATCCGCATGGAATATTGATAAAACATTTCCCTCATATAACCGTTAAGGTAGCGTTCAAACTGGGGACGGTTTGAAATAGGCTTGGGTTTAAAGCTAAGGTTAGATTTGGAAGCTAGGGCTAGGTATCGAAGCGTGAGAAGGAGAGCTATAGATTCTAAAGCTAGGATTGGGTTGAACACTGCAATATCAAAGAGGTTATATATAGAGAGGCAAAACGACGTCATCTTTAGAAATCATCGTCTCGCATGTTTTTTCCCGACCACAAAGAAAACATTTAGAGTACCAAAATAGAAAGCAATGGCTGCCTCCGTTTCTTCCAACTACTGTGGGTGCCGCTTTGAATATACACGATCGGGTAGTGTACCAATTGATGTATGTGTTAGAGGTGGCCAGGTGTAATAATAGTTCACCTGGATCATTGTGCTCAGATACTCTTTTTCCAGAATGCAATGCGCACTTAGGTGAAAAGATGTATCATTGAGGCGGTTTATTTAAATCAAGACGAATGACGTTCATTTCATTAGTTGTGTGGCCATGGGTAGGACCAAAATTTAACAACCCAATAGCACCCAACATCCAACAACTGATATTTTGCCGGATTGGTTGTATCGCGAATTAACCTTAGTGTGGATACAAGCACCCAAACTAATATTATTCCGTGCAATATTCAAATGTTCACGCACAGCACGGACGACTGGTTTGAAGGCTTCACCCCCTTGCAATATCTATGTCATATTTTGTTTTAAAATTACTTGAATGACATAATCGGTATTAAAAGGTTCATTTATAAAATAAATACCTTTAAAGTCCATTTATAATGTACAGCTTTGTCCCAATCTGATTTTGGTCAGTCCACATAGGAATCTCTGGCGATAAATTAAAATCAGTCGGACTCTACGAAACTAGGTATTCCTCCGAGCGAAAACATTCTCACTTTTAAAATATTCCCATTGGTGTTCTGTACACAATATTATAGGATTTCTCTAGATTTTCATTCAGTTCATTACGAGCGGTGATCACGCTCCCTTCATTTTATCAACCCGGTTGCAGTTGTTTTACAGGATGAAATGTACCCCATGCGATTAAGACATCATACCAGAGACTTTCTTAATGTTTTCTGCGCGATTAAATCGACATTTGCTAAATTGTAGAATGTTACAATCGATTAATTTTTGTTATATAGCAAATGAATTAATCTAGTGTATTGTGCCGTTCAGGACTCGTAATTATAACAAAGAAGAAACTTTTGAAGCGTTCAAATGGGATAAAGCGTGTGGTACTTTTATTCGACATGGCTCATAATCCTGCAATATATGAGAAGTTCACTTTGAATTAAAAGGATGGTATCAAATTAAATTATATCCTGAAGCATTCCGAATTGTACCGAGAGATATATACTGTCTTGTATTTCCATCGTTAGGGAGAGCTTTCATTTAGACTTCTCAAGGTGCAAATTCCCTGTTGCTAGGGGGTTCCCCTCTAGCACCCTGATCCCTACATTTTGATGATTGAATCGACATATTTTCTCCTTAGCATATCGTTTAGAAAAATAAATGGTCACCCTATGTGAAAAACGATAGCTCAGTACTGCAATCTCGTTGTTTTCCCGACTGATCAGGGCACACAGAATATAGTCAGGTATAACATTCAGGTGACCGTAAACTTGAGATATGGACACAATTTTTTTGCTGAAAATGATGATTAGGGTGTGTAGAATAAGGAATCTGCCGGGTGCCCCCTGGGCATCCTTGAGAATTTTGAGAAAATCCAAGATGGCCTTCGCCCAGAACTGATAATATCTATTCAACCCTATATTATCAAACTATGGAGTTACTAGGGCCATGCTCGATTATATAGGATTAGATGAACAAGTGTATGCCATTGTAAAAAAAAACCATTAAGTCATACTTCAAATTCACAATGGAAGCCAAATCCAATAATTTAAAAATACCTATACTAACCAGCAATACATGCGATAAAAATAGAAGAGAAGTACTTAGGTTATGTTGCTAGACACAATTAAATTGATTCTGATAGTTTTAACATTGTAAACATGACGTCAATCAATATGCAGCAAAATAACCGTGGGAAAATCTTCAAAAATATACTTGGCACCAAAATTTATAAGTTATTACAGCCTTCCAAATCGAAATCAATGTGTCAATGAATTAGAAATGACCTTGTCCTAACCAATTGTTACAACATAATTCAATTTGTTATAATTGCACCAAGATCGAAATAAAACTTATATGGTGCAAAGTTGTCAAAAAACCCATAGGAATTACATTTTTTCACATATATGGCACTCAATTTATAATTGACCCATTTTTATTTATCGGGATACCTGGTATCACTTGGTTAATGATCATAGGTACATTTCTAATTGTTTCATTGACACAATAATTTATATTGAAGGTATATTGAGACATTTGGGTCAAGTTTTTTGAAGATATTCACCTTTTTGGCTGACCATAGTGATGACTTAATGTTACAACTTTAAAAGTAAATCAGAAAATAAATTATTGTGTCGAAAACATAATCTAAGCTTCATTGTTTATTTTTTATCGCGGATTTGCTGTTATTTGCCATATTTTAAAATTATTAGATTTGGCTTCCCATTTGAATGACTCAATGTTACAAGTGCGATGCATTTGTTCATTGGGTCATATGATATCTAGTAATCCATAGTTTGATAATATAGGGTTGAATAGATATAATTATCATTATGGCGACGCCATCTTGGATTGCTCAAAATGGTCAAGGATGCCCAGGTGGCACCCTTGCAAATTCTTTATTCTACACAACCTTATCTATCCATTCGCCGAAAAATTGTGTCATAATCCAATTTTTACGGATCCCTTAAGTTGGACCATGGATACCTGACTAAGATATTTGTCTAACTGTATAATTAACGTTATCTACAAATCTAAAAAAAAAACAATTCCAGAAGTTAATTGTGAAATTCAAGTGTTCGCAGTAGGTTTTAATGTCTAGAACTATCAATGAATGGTTGGTTCCGTAACCAAGAAATAAGTCAGATCAATTAATCATACTTAATATTCCGAAGAGATGAAGAGGCAATCGAGCTTAGTTTGTTGACAGGCTTATATCTACCCACGTATATCTGATAATTTCCGTTAAAGTTTTCTCCCAGGGGTCACATAATTCCATGTCTGTATTCATTTCCAGTACAACATCTAGTGATTGA